>CM064492.1:47119875-47224875 GCA_032716605.1 Paralithodes platypus
GGGTTTGTAATTGATGATTAATTTTAAGAACAAGGTGTTACTTATTTAAGAGGAACCGGCCTTCGGCCGGGAAATTTTTCTACAGAAAAATTGACAAATTCATTTTGGCGGGGAGGTTTTTTTTCCCCCGTTGTGGGAGGGAGTTGTTTGGAACAAACTAAAATAATCCCTTAAGATGGGGATGAGTCATTATCTCGCTCGCTTTTAATAACAAACAAAAACTTCAGGCTATAGGTCTCTTGAACTAGCCGTAGTAGAGGAGGCTGGTAAAGTGCATAAGTCGTACTCGGGAGGCCCGGGATCGATCCCCCACCGGGCGATTTGTTTATTTGATACTAGACCCATAGGCCTCCCAACCCCACTCTGGAAAGGCGAACATTAGAAGTTAGGTAGACCAGTGTCACCTTTAAGCCGGTATCACACGAGAGCTTGGTTTTTAGATTATTAAGACGTTCGGCCGCATTAGGTTTAAGCGACTGTTAAGACTTTACGGCTTTCCATTTCTTTGTTCAATATTAATACCTTTCGTGCCATTTTAGGTGTCGATTTTTTCCCTGCCGCGAGCGATAAGCGAGCCCTGTAATTTTATAGAGTAACACCGGCCTTCGGCCGGGACATTTTTTCCATAACCCAAAACTTTTTACAATTTTATCTTGAAGGACGGGTCCGAGAGGGTGTTTTTTAGTGATAACAGAGAAACAGGCTTAGATGAGAGTGAGTCTATGGAGGAAACTATAAAATAATAAAAAGACTAAACAGAAAGACCAATAAATACATCCATCTCCCCTTAGAGTCCTCAACACACAAACAGAATTGCAATATGTGAAAGATGTTGGCAATTATAGTTTATTAACAAAAAACAACACATTTTAAAACGACAAACAGCTATTCTCTCTCTCTCTAACCTCAGAAGCAAACTCTCTCCCAATAAAATGGGGTTAGATATAGCACTCCATTCATATAGGTAGGCCAGAAAAAAGGGGGGGGGGGGCAAAACAGAAACTTGCTTGGGACCCCCTCACCCCCCCATGAACGCAATATAACTCAAACATGGCAGGAGCAAATGGTCGGTACATTGTTCCACACCTATTCCCATGGCTGGACCCTGAGTGCCCAGTGCACTCCAAAAATCGGAAGAAAAAATAAAAATCTACGAAAATAATAAAAGGGGATTAATTAACGAGAGAGGATAAAATGGGTAGAAATATTGGCTGGCGTATTCTGTATGACCTTATGAGAGGTAGGGTTGGTAATTCGTAGCCTACCTATAATGGCCAGCGGTCATAATGGATCCACAATCTACCATACTACTTGGTTAAGGGGGGTCCCCAGACTATTTTTGTATTCCTTCGTCCTTCTACCTCTTCCATATTTCTCTCCGGGTGTCGGGCTGGCCTTGTAAAGTCATTTCGGACCGGCCACCAGTCATTCCGTAGGCCCAACGTATTTTGTAAGACATTTATCCCCATCCAGGTGTCGATTTCTTCCTGGGCAGCGATAGCAAGCCAACATTGTATGGAGAAATCCGGCTTCGCCGGAGAAATGTTTTCTATCAAAAAATGTAGAAATTTAGCTTGCTTTCAAAACAAAAATATATATGTGCTGGCTCACAAAAGCGCTTGCCAGGAAAATATTGACACCTGGATGGGTGTAAACGTCTTAAAACAGTAGGCTGAATGGGGCCGAATGGATACAAGCCAAAGAGAGAGGGAGAGAAAGAGAAAAAAAAGCGAGGTGGGCTCCCTTAATGTAACCCTTTCTGTACCGGTGTCGTCTTTTTAACTTTCCTTCCGGCTACGATTTTATTCAGTGTTTAAAGGGCCTCCAACAATGACAGACTTTGAACTATCTCTCTTAACCCTTTTTACTAAAACAAATCCTTCTTAAACAGCACAAAATATATACACAGTATATGTGTATATATATATATATATAGCGTTATATATATATATATGTATGTATATATATATTTTATATATAACATATATATATATATATATATATATATATATATATATTTATATATATATATATTCTAGATATCTATCGATATATATATATATATATATCCAGGGTGTTCCAGTATGCTTTTCATAAATTATATGGTGGACTCATCAGACAAAAATAAGAATAAATTATTCTATGAACATGAGGTTGAGTATTTATCTAACGGAGTTATTACACGATTTAAGTTAACGATAGATACAATGCCATTCAGTCGAAGGGGTAATGTTGCCATTTTAGGTGGATTATATCCATTTGGCCTTCGCTATCGCTTGCTACCTCAAGATAGTGAGCAGTAGTCGATCTGACTTTTCGGTATTTAAATATGTCCGGCTTCGCCGGATTTGATTATCCGTCCGAAAACATCAGCTCGCTACCGCTCGCTAGCCTGTAGCAAGAACGCCGTTTGGATATCTTGGATATCTTGGGGCGAGCAAGCGGTAGCGCAGCCAAAATGGATATAATCCACTAAAATGGCAACATTACCCCTTGGACTGAATGGCATTGTATCTATCGTTAACTTAAATCGTGTAATAACTCCGTTATTATAAATACTCAACCTCATGTTCATAGAATAAATTATTCTTAGTTTGTCTGATGAGTCCACCATATAATTTATGAAAAGCATTACTGAAACACCCTGTATACAGTATATACGGTTTATATATACTGTATATTTAGTTTCCTCCCTAGACCTCCATCAAGCTTATAAAAAAAAAAAAAAAACCCTCCTTCAAGATAAATTTGTACGAAAAATGTCCCGGCTGAAGGCTGGTTCCTCTTATATTACAGGCTCGCTATCGCTCGCCAGGAAATTTTGACACCTAAATGACACGAAAAGTCCTAATATTGACACCTATATGGGGTAAAAAGTCTTAAAATTCCCAAACTAATGGGTCGAACTTCATAAAATCTAAAAAACTAATGGGACTAATTAACATGAGGATGAAGGTGACCAGAAAAGCGACCCATCTCCCCTTAACCCATAAGCCGAGAGCAGCCCTGTGCGTGTTCCCAAGAGGATGATGACGATGATTATGTTTATCATTATGTGAGCCTGTATTACTATGGCCTACCACTACCCACCAGAACTACTATTACTACTACTACTACCGCCAGAACTACCATTACTACTACTATTACCCCCAGTACCAGACTTACCTTCCCTCTTCCCCACTACTACCACATCCCCTACCATGCTCTACCACCCCTCTTACCACTACCTCCCCTCCTCCAACTACCATTCTATCATCTCTCCTCCCACTATCACCACTCCTCCTCTAGTATTGCCTCCACAGCTCCCCCTACCACTTCCCCTTACTATCATGCTCACCATCTCTACCCTCTACTCACTACCACGATCACCCCACTACCACTCCTCCCCCTACTACCACTACCACTCCCTACTACCACTACCACTCCCTTTCCCCTTACCCTCTACCACGACTATACCATCACCTCCTCCTCCACTCACTACCACTAATCATCCCCCCCCCCCCTTCCCTCATTCACACTACCCCCATCTCTCTCTCTCTCTCTCTCCGCCACTCCCTCCCCACCTTTCCCTCCACCACCACCAATCCACATACCCCCCTTTTTCCACCCTCTACCAGTCCTACACTCACTACCACTATCACTACCCCCATCTCTCTCTCCGCCACTCCCTCCACTCTTTTAACTCACACGAAGCTAAAAATTTATTCTTCAATCGAGTTGTCAACTTATGGAATGGGCTTCCCCGAGATGTTATAGACTGCAGCACCGTTGATTCATTTAAACTTCGCCTAGACAAATATCTCGCATCAAACCCGCGACTGACTGCGTTTGTAAATGAATAACTTATTTTATCCTCCCCTCAGTTACTAACCCATCTGTCCCCTACTAACTTCCCAATCCTGCCACGGACATTATTCCAGGGCAGTAGTTCCCTTTCCAATGTTCCCTTACCCACTCTAAACCACTGTTTGGACACTTGATCCTCAGTGTTTTGGAGGACAAGCAGACTAGAAGGGTCACTAGATTGTTGTTTTGCTTGATTTCCTTTGTAACTCCTTTGTACCCATTCCTACCAATCCACATAACCCCCCTCGTCCCCCACCCCCTACCCGCCCTCCACTGACTACCACCTTCACTAACCCCCATCTCTCTCCCCGCCACTCCCTCACCCCTTTCCCTCCCCCACCACCATCACACATACCCCCTTCCTCCTCCACTTACTACCACTATCACTACCCCCCCTCCCTTCACTCCCACTCCCCCTCCCCTCCCTCTCCCTCCCCTCTTACCCTCCACCACTACCTTCCCTCCCTCCTCCTCCACTCACTACCACCATCACTACCCCCCTCCCTTCACTCCCACGACCCACCTTCTCTCTCCGCGACTCCCTCCTCCCAGGTTGTTAGTCTAGTAGAGGGAGTAGTGAGCGCTTGCAAGCAGCGGTCGCAGTGTTGCTCCGCTCGCTCATATCGTACCACATTTTGGGGGGACTTTAGCGAATAGTGCGAGTGTTGTGAATTATATAGCTATAGACTTGTGATCATAACCTTTCTGCAATAGTCTGCTTGTGATGCTACCGTAATTCCAGCAAGTGCCTCGGAAAATATGTAGCTTAGTAAGTTGGTGATCATTGAGGGAAAAGCCTATGAAAAGAAGACGAGGTATAAGGCTACTAAACCTTACTCTATGGGCAACTGATGTATATTTATACTAAAGTTATTATAATACTGGTTTTAAGGACTAGCGTGCACGATTTCCCTCACTATGCTTGACTGCTGTGAAGATAAGATAATGATACCGTGGTGGCCTTGGTAAATACACACCCTTGTGGGGAAAGACACATAGGCAGAGTAGAAGAACCAAGTTTATTCTACGCTTCGCCCCTTATTTATAGATCATTATATTTCAGTGGAGTGCCGAGTCATGTTATTGTTCAGTGGAGTGACGAGTTTATAGTACTTCGGATGTACCATGACGGATTCTTTTATCTTATTCTGGCCATAATTATATTTATATATGTTTAGAAGTTTGTGGCGAGATATGTAGTATTACCGATGTAAAAATTACGCATTCTTTTAACTTATGCTGTCTATTATTTTATTTATTTATTTATAGATAATTATATTTCAGTGGAGTGGCTAGTTACATACAGTATTGCCTATGTAAAATGACGCATTCTCTCTTATTATGGCCTTTATTTTTGTAGTTTATATAAATAGGAAAAGTTTAGGGAGAATGTGTGAGGCAAAACATAAATCTTAATCAGTTTTGCCTCTTCGAATAATAGAGTCCTTCCTAGTCTGCATGAACTCTGCCATTGTAAGTCAGAATCTAGTGAAATCAAAACGTCTTCAGTCACGAAGGCAAAGTAAACATTATTTTGCACGTCGGCTCGCTGGGTACTTGTCGGTGATTGGCTACTGCTTCGTGACGTCACAGCCGGAGTCACACGAGCGCTTTTTCCTGGCAACTTTCAACCAGCATTTATTATTTCGGCCAGCATTATGGATATATTTGTCATCGATGTTAGTAAGTGTAGGCTAGTATTGTCATATTTCTATAATGGTAAATCAGAACCTTCCACGACAGAATTTCCGTGAAAAATTGCCGGAAAAACGCTCTGTTGATTCTAGCTTGACTCTTTCAGCTGATGACGCCATGTCTTCCTTTTAACCCCTTCTGTACCGGCGACGTTTTTCAATTATATTCTGGCTACTGTTAGACGATTTTATTCAGCTTAAAAAGGGCCATCAGCAATTGACCAGGCTTCAAACCATCTCACTTAACCCTTTATACTACCACAGATCCTTCTTAATTTGCACAAAAACGTCAAAATATATCCAGAATATAATAGAAAGGACGTCTTCAGTACAGCAGGGGTAAATAAGGCTATCATTGGGCACTTTTATGCAGCTTACGAAGGATCTGTGGGTACCGAATGAGGTGCAGTGATTAACCCTTTCTGTACCGGTGACATCCTTTGCAATTTATTCTGGCAACTATTAGACGATTTTATTCAGCTTAGGAAGGATGTCTACCCATTATTAAAAGGCAACAGACTATGTCAATTCATTCTTTCTGCTACCATATATCCTTTCTAAGCTTCATAAAATCGTCTAAATGTAGCTAAAACAAGATTATAAAGACGTCGCTGGTACAGAAGGGATAATCAAACAACGGGATGATCAGTGTTTTGATTATGTAGAATTACTTAGATCCAAAGACCAACTATAAAATCAGATAAGATAAATTTTACTATCAAAGTGCAAATATATTCTATTTTATTCTATTCTATATACTCAGGCCCAATCCCCACTTTTCCTATTTTTTCTTTTCCTTTCCCTCTTTTCCTTTGTTTCCCCCCTTTTTGTTTGTGGGGGGGGGGGGGGCTGACTAAAGACAGAGCCAGAATAGGGACAACACAACAGAAAACGATTATATACAATGGTAAATTCTTTGTTGTGGAAGCTCAATACAATATAAATCTCAACATAGAACAAAGAACCTTACAATACACATCCATTAAAATTATCAAACACCAGTATGGCCAAATCTGTATTACCGGTATGGATATATTTAATTGTATAAAGAGAGGCTAATATGACACCCAGTCGGGGAACACCTCGATGACGTATACAAACCAATGATATACACAACAAAGCCATTCCAACACCTTCCTCTATCTACAACACCTCTTCTCTACTATCTACACTTTCCCAGCCGTATGGTCCTAGTGGCGTAATGGGATTCCAAATGTAAGACCAGTGGCCCCAATATGGCGGAGATTGGGTCTCTATCAAGGTCAACACCTCACCTATGTCACCTATGTGGAGTTCGCCACTCTTGCTAGTGGCACCGAGGAGCGCACCGCCCTTCGTTGTTGTTTGAGAATTGGTGCAGCAGACTATTCGAAGAGGTGGAGCGCTCCCTTGCGAAGATGGGCTCGTCTGGCACGTTTTGTAGTTCGACATCGAGAGCTCTCTTGAAGCTGTCTAACGAGATGCCTCTCATGTCTCTTACTCGCCGCGGGAGTTTGTTGAAGAGACGTGATATGTGATAACCAGCCCTCTCGCAGAGAGCCCATAGCACCCCGATTTTTCATCTTGGGGATATCGCATTCCCAGCCTCTCCTATCACTGAACTTCATTGCTATTGGGGTATGTAGATTTGGTACAAAACCCTCTGCGATTTTCCACCGCAGATTAACGCTGGCTCAGCCGACGTCTTGGGGGTAATTAAGATATTTTCTTAAGTTATTAGTGTGGGTTTTGATTGTTTATTCCATGTTCGAGCATTATATTTACCTTGCTCCCTAGACGAAAAATAACGCTTCCCCAGACCCACCTCAAGCTAAAAACACGCTTCCCAGACCCTCTTCAAGCTTAATTTTTTTTTTTTTTTTTTTTTTTTAGAAATATTGTACCGGCCAAAGGCCAGTTTCTCCTAAAATGCAGGCTTGCTATCGCTCGCCCAGAATAAAATATCGACACCTGAATGGAGTGAAATGTCTTATAATCGCTAAACTAATGAGGTGGAACTTCTTAAAATATATGTTCATACATTTGTATACCCATAATGTGTTATTGTGTTTGGAAGTCGAAGGGATAATTGGGATAGATTTTACCTTTTTGATTGGTAGAGGTCCTTCCCAAGCTGTATATAATCGTCTTGTTGAAAGACGAGTATTGAAAGGGCTAAACGATAGATACAGTTTTACATAAATGCAACATAGATAGCCTATACTTGCGTAGTTGAAAATATGAAGGGTCCGCGGATTTTTGTGAGTGACTGTGCGCTGATTTAACTTTTAGGCAATTTGTTTGAGCATTATTATCGGGCCAGCCTTTCTAAACTCCAGTATACGATGACGCATTTATTTCCTTTATCCTTGCTGTTATTTAATAGTTATATGTAGTTATAAAAGGAACTATGGGAATTAACCTCTTTAGGATCGTGATGCATGAGTTTATTCTGGCTATTATTAGACGATTTTATACAGCTTAGGAAGGCTCTGTGGGAATTAAAAGGGTAAAGACTGTCTCAATTTACCCTCTGATTTTCATATACCCTTCCCAATATAAATATAATCGTCTAATAATAGCCAGAATTAACTGTTTGTGAGAGTTTTCGTAACCTCCTCCTATTCATTTCACTACATTTAACAAGCCACCACACTTCTTTCCAACACACCCAAATTACCTCTAACGTACCTTGATTTTGGCTGGCTATCACTCTTTCAACCTTGGAGGGGGGACACTTAAGGGGTGGTCACTGGCTTTTTTTCTCTTTCTTTCCTTTTCTCTCTTTCTCTGACTTGTATCTATTCGGCCCTATTCAGCCAACTATTTTAAGACGTTTATCCCCATCCCGGTGTCGTTTCATCCTGGCGAGCGATAGCGAGCCAGCATTGTATGGAGAAATCCGGCTTCGCCGGAGAAATTTTTCTATCGAAAAATGTACAAATTTAGCTTGCTGTCTAAACAAAAATATATATATATGCTGGCTCGCTACCGCTCGCCAGGAAAATATTGACACCTGGATGGGGGTAAACGTCTTAAAATAGTAGGCTGAATGGGGCCGAATGGATACAAGCCATAGAGAGAGGGAGATGAAGAGCAAAAAAGCGAAGTGGGCTCCCTTAATTGTTACAGGCTCCTTTGCCTTTTGTCTCCTTAATGCACATAGGGAAAACAAATGTGATAGTCCGTATATCATTTGATTCTCGATGTTCTCTGCAGCTGCACAAGTTAGCCATGTTCAACAGACTCTGTGTGTGGTGTGTGTGTGTGTGTGTGTGGGGGGGGGGGGGGGGGTTCCTCTACACTGTAAATAGTGCGTGTTCAAATTTAGCAATAACTTAGGGCGGTGTCACACGAGCCCTTTTTTTTAGCAATTTTTACGTGCAATTATGGTGTGGAAGCTTAACAAATTACATTTTATCTGAATTCATCCACCTAACATAATCTACCTTCAGTTTAGTTGCCAATACCAGTGCGAAAAAGTCCCGAAATAATACGGGAAAAAACTTGCTCATGGAAAATTGACGGACAAAGCGCTCGTGTGACAGCGGCTTTATACACTAAATCAAGGCGGTGTCACACGAGCGCTTTTTCTGTCAATTTTTAATGAGCAAGTGTTTATTCGTACTATATTTTGGTATTCTCGCATTGGAATAGACAACTAGCCTGCATGTAGATGATCTTAAGAGACTGGAACCATATAAAATTATTATTCAGAAGATGTCCGACCACAATTGCCTGTAACAATTGCCGGAAAATCGCTCGTGTGACACTGGCTTAAGTGATTCAATCGTTTACGTGTTCAAATTAACACACATAAATTAGTTGATACTCTTGGTGTGTATGTTTTGCTACATTTGAACATACATTGTGTACAATGTATATATACAGGTTCTTGCTCTGCGAAGAACTGTTCGCATGTGGGTATTATCAACACATAAAACAAAAGAAGACCACTTTATCCAATTGCTTGTCACTCGCCACAGCCTTCTATTTATTATAATTTACATCACGATTTCGCTTAAACATAGCTCTTTATACAGTATACTCCTCAGTGCACTGCAGGCATAATTGGTGGCACTATAGAGGCTCCCACCCTTTAATTAACAGACTCCCATGTGTAGACTATCTATTCGGCTCTCTATCCCAAGAGTGAAATATTTCTCGTAAATTATATTACTCAGCCTGTATAATCTGGAATACGCAGTTGCAGTTTGACTACAATATATATTTTGGCTACCTTGAATTTGGATGACGCCTCTTTTCAGCAGTGAAACTCGTTTCAGGAACTTCAATATTTTCCCTGTGTGTGTGTGTGTGTGTATATATATATATATATATATATATATATATATATATATATATATATATATATATGAATGTTCCATACTGACAGGTAGACAGATTGGGTGGAGGAGAAAACACAGGGAAGAGCTATGCATTTGTATTATCTTTATTTACTCTCTTTATTTGTGTATATATATATATATATATATATAATATATATATATATATAATATATATATATATATATATATATATATATATATATATATTATACTGTATATGTATATGTATGTATATATATGTATATAATTATATATATTTCTTCAACGTACCCTTTCCTGTTCCCAATAGTGACTGGTACCGAAAGGGATAAAAAGGTAATTAGAGAAAGAGGTAGAGAATATCCCCGTCCCAGAGGGTAGGCTAATCGGATAATTGTTTTACTTATAAGATTTAAAATATCGCCATAAAAATGGCAGCACTATTCTAGATGCCAACAATGAATTTCCTGACTTTGTATATATTCTATGAGTTTTCTAAAAATCTGTCAGTCTCTCTGAAGATGGGTCCGAAAGGTGACTGGACAACTCGGCTCGGACAGCTCGGCCCACTTTTGGACAACTCGGCCACGACGGCGAGACAACTCGGACCATTATTTGAGACAGCTCGGCCCCATGATTTGCTATGGGGCAATTTGACGAGACCAGTCAGGATTAGGATGGGGAGAGCTAAGTGGAGGGTTTATGGGTGAGGCCATGTATGCAGCACCAAATCCTGTCCTCTGCGTATGCGCGGCCTTTTCCCTAATATTTTTATTATGTTATTTAGGCTCAACTGTTAGGTTAATTTAATTTAGGTTAGGTTAGGTTAGGTTAGGTTAGGTTAGGTTAGGTTAAGATAATATAATATAATAGTATAAAGCAGAGATTGTGTATAGGAGAAAGGAGTCTTCCTATGTATTCTATTAATAAAAAGGTGCCTCTAAACGTTGCCAGTTACCCTTTTTCGATTTTTTCCCCAGCGCCATCTATTGCAGGGTTCCAGAACTACACAACGTGAATAAATCTACGGATGTAGCCTACCCTTCATTATGTGTATTTTTGTTTTATTATATGTACCGGTACACTACTTTTCTCTCTCTCTCTCCATCTCTCTCTCTCTATATGTATATATACAGTATATAGTATACTGTATATAAGATATATATATATATATATATATATCCTATATATTATTTATGTTTGACCAAAGTTTGAGTGTGGCTGTGTACTTCCAAGTTAGTAACTTATATTACAATGTAAATACTTGTCTTCAATTGAGATTAGTTTTTCATATAGGCTACATTCATTGTTAATAAATTTAGTCAATATCAAATAATCATCAACAGCCTTCATGATCCATTGCAAACCATATCCTTATTCTCAAGGTCAACCACAGCCTCCTTACATCATCACGGAGGCTTGGTTCAGCTTGGTAAGCTATGTAATTAACCCCTTCTATACCGACGACGTCTTTTGATTTTATTCTGGCTCCTACTAATCGATTGTATTCACTTTAGGAAGGATCTTTAGCAATTATAAGGCTTCGAACTATCTCAATCAACCCTTTTAATTAACTACCACAGATCCTTTCTAAGCTGTATAAAATCGTCTAGCCTACATATTGCTAGAATAAAATATAACATACGACGACGGTACAGAAGGGGTTAATGGAGTATTGTTCACATTTCAGTGTAGGCAATACCTTGGAGTGCTTTTACATATCAGTGTACTCTTAAATCATTGTATTCATAATGACTATGGCTGATATGGTGATAGCAAACAAGTTACATGAGTTTCTACAGACTCTACACGAGACACATGTACACCATTGCAGCAAGGGAAAGGAACTCTCAATAATCAGACGACAGAAGTTCCCGCGATAGGGAGGAGCTATGCGCTACCGCCAGAGTTCCAGCCAAATCTGTAAATAATGGCCAACTACTATTAACACGGCTTATTTTCCAAGACACCCCTCTTAGGTATTCTTACTCTATGGTATAAAGGAACAAAAAATCGTGCCAAGGGTCCTAATTCTCACGCATGCGCAGAGGACAGGATTTGCAGGATTTGGTGCTGCATACATGGCCTCCCGTTTATGGCGTGTGTGTAATGTGGGCGAAATGTTCATTTATTTTATAATTATGTCATAGGCTAGTTCTCTCGATTCATAATATGTAGGTTAGGTTAGGTTAATTAAGAGTTGTCTCGTAATTAACACGGGGCCAAGCTGTCTCGTTTTTACTGGGCCGAGCTGTCTCGCCGTGGGCCGAGCTGTCCCGTGGGCCGAGTAGTCTAGCATTCGTACGAAACGTTAGAGAATAGCTCTTGCCTGTGTTTTCTCCTCCACCCAATCCATAACCTCTATATATATATATATATATATATATATATATATATATATATATATATATATATATATATATTATATGATGTGTGCATGTATATAGGATATGTATGAATGTATATAATTATGTAAGTATGTACATTCATTTTCTTACTGCAGATGTGGGTTTAATACCGGTTTATATAAATTTTCAAATATATATATATATATATATATATATATACAGTATACTGTATATAAATTTAGCAGTGATGTAGCCAGATTTCGTGGTCAGATGGGAGAGGGTAGGACTGATAGGAGAGTTTAACAGTTATGCCAGGGTTATACCTTACCTGCATTTATAGCTAATGTAAAATGTAAAATACAGAAGTTAACGTTTGTGGAAATTGTAGTGAACTTTAATTAAATTTGTAGGGCCGTCTGAAGGGAGAATACCCAAACGTCACGTAGTGTGCGTAACTATGTATGCGTTTCTTATATGCCACAATTGTACTGCATATAGGTAGGCTACTGTATAGCTGAATAGGTTAAACACATGAAAACAAACTGTAACACGAGATCAATATAAATATATGGCACGCTTTAAAAACAAGGTGATGATTCTCTCCATAGATGTTACGGTACGATACGTTGGGCTACGTGTGGGAATACCGCTACCAACTTAGCTATTTATTTAAATCTACCTGTAGCGATCATTTATAACATCTAGCATCATGACATTTAGCAATATTTTTGAGATGTGAACCATGTGTATGTGGTATGTAAGATATTATATTAAATGTAAAGGTGTAATTGAGATATTTTCACCAATTGTATAGTAGTATTCAGTCATATTCTGAAGTGTATACTATTTAGCAAGTTTTAGCGATTTTTGAGTATTTATCTATAGGAATCTGTGATGTTCCTTGGCAACACTGAAAAGAAACAAAACACAGGCAGTTACAATTTAAGGTAGACGGTGGGAAGTACGGTGTTCCTCGCCTCCACAATTTTGGGGTTTATGTGGCTGTTACTTCTTCCCTAACTCCTATAATATACTTGTACGTGAGTGAAGTGACAGCTGTAGTCCTGGCAGTGGTGTTCTGTCATTGATACATAGTTGGACTTTAGTGTGACTGGTTTTCATAACAAGGTCATGAAACTTGCATTCAAGAAGCAGGGGAAAGTTTGGATGAACATTGTTATCCTATGTTCAGTTTTGCACGTGTAGCCTAGGCCTAACTTTGTGATGTTGACATTTTGAATTCCAGTTAAGACAAGGCGTACAGTGAACACTAAGGCTAATTCACACGAGGCTATAGGCCTAGGCAGCTAGGCTAAACTAAATTGCAAATTTTTAGATAACCTAGGCCTAGGCTAGTCCCGTTTGGAAATTTTCAATTAGACTAGCCTAGTTGCAGCATGAAAATGATCATTTTGAATTTACTATAACTAACAGAGTAACAGTACCGTTACCGTAGGGCCTACAGGCTACTTAACCATTAGGCCTACTCATGACTAGTAAATAGGCTATGCTTGAGGCCTTGAGCAGCTTGACTGGTTGCAGCCATAGGCAGGGTGTCAATCCACAAAATATGAATTGTGTTATCATTATGGTTTATTATTTTGTTATCATTATAGCGCGGCGAAGGCGCGAGCTCTAGGGGGGTCCGGGGGCATGCCCCCCAGATTTTTTTGTTGAGAATTTAGGTGTCTAAAACAGTATTTCCTGCAATAAAAAAACTATCAAGATGGAAAATATGGAGACCAAAATTGTGTCCATTTAGCCTAGCCTACCTTTTTTTTTTTGGGGGGGGGGGGGAGTTTCTGTTATCATTATACAAAAAGTTCATTGCGTTATCACTCAAAAAAACAGCGTCGTTTGACACCCTGGCCATAGACTAGCCTAGATTGAGGATTTGAGGGTCAGAGTAGAGCTGTGCCTGTCAGTGACGGTCAGTACTCAGTCTGCTGCTTGTGTTATAGCCTAGGGCAAGAATAGGTCTGGGTGAGATCCTGTGTAGTGGGAATAATGTTTTCAGATGCCTATTTGCTAAGAAACATTGAACAATATCTTTAACCTAACCTAGTATAGCCTATTAGTTAACAAGGCTTAGCCTAGCCTATTTATGAATGGACATTTTTTATTTTAATACCACGAATTGGTAGGCTAAATGTTTATCACCAACCAGTGACGAGTTTTTCAGGTTATTTTTTGTTGTTTTTTATTTTTTATTTGATAGGCTATACAGTGTTGTTTAATAGATTAATAGGCCTACCAAGGACTCGCATTTTACTATTTTCCCATTATCCATCAATCTTAAGACACGGCCCCCGATAGTGGGGAGGGCTATGAAGATCAGGGAAATTGCGGGGTAATAGGCGTAAGTAAAGGGGTAATAATGGAGGAACTCTGAAAATACAAAATATAAAAGTAACAAAGCCTGAAAATAGAAAAATCCGAGCCAAATTTTGACCAAACTTGGCTCGGGTTTTTCAATTTTTCAGTCCAAAATCACAGTACTGTGTAACTGTAACTGTTACACTGTAACCTCATTTCGAAAGTTGGCTCGGGTTTTTTTGTTTTTCAACGTGGATAAAGCCAGTAAGAATGTGGTTAACATTAGCCTAACCTAACCTAGTATAATGGGTGGGGGCTGCTACCCCCGCTTAATCCATGAAATCCGAGCCAAGTTTTGTCATTAAAGTAGGGTAGGGTGGGGTGAATCCGCCGCCAACGGAGGTTTTCGCTCAATAAAAACTGCCCACATAGGCCTATGGAATATAATTTTTTTTGTTTGCTTTATCGATACATTCTGGTCCTCTGCTAGAGATACCTATAATCGTTTTTTTTTTTCATAAAATTATATAGGGCCCACAGATTTTAACCCAGTGAGACCCAGCATCTGTTGTATGTTGGTAGTGGTACACCCGGTAACTACATCCATCCCCTACATTCTTGCCCAATTTCCTTCTCAAGCATAGGGCACATTTCATTATACTTTTCCCTGACAGTACCATTATATAATCTAGAAAGACATATCACACATTCCTCACGTTTCCCGTGTTCATGGTCACAGGTTTCATGCCTCTTTAACCCTCCAGAGTATAACTAAATAAGTTGGTCACCAATTATTTTGCAATATTTGAAAACAAATATGGATTTTATATGCTCTAAACATAATATGAAAATGTGTTTTAAGCCTCGGCAAAACCTAATAAAAATATATGGTACTAAAATGGAATTTTGTCGTAACATGGTTGTCAATATCTTCCTATAGACGGCACCGATTCGTACACACGCCATTTTCACCTGTCTCCCGAAGTCTGTCCACCAGCTTTTTAGTCCACTCCACCTGCCCATCTCTGTCGATAGGTTGGGTTGTTTGGTTAGGTTAATATACTAGGTCTCAGAAACAAGATTCGTAGTTGCGGTAGTATTTACGGTATCTGGACACTTCCAGCGAATTCATATTCGAGCGGAGGCGCATTTAGGTTAGGTTAGGTTAGATTGTGCATCCGCTCGATCAGGAATTCGCTCGAAGTGACTCGCATTCACAGATACGGCCGAATACCAGTAGGCTACTAAATGGGCGCCGGCCCAACCGCCATGTTGTATCCCACGTAGGCTTACTAGGTAGCCTACTACGGACACATTTAGGCGTTAGGTGTGGATTAGGCTTGTATCCAATGTACTAGGTCTATGTTACTGGATATTTATGATTTAAATAAGTGCTACGTTTTCGATAAATCTGATTATATGGCTTTGCAATTAGGGAAATCATGAGCCGATTTCCGACATTTAGTTAGTCTTTTTCGATTCTCAAAATACGATCCAAGTTTTGCCAAAAATTGGCTCGGGTTTTACAAAATTATGCTTTTTGGGGTTTGCAATTTAGGGAAACATGAGCCAAAATTCTAAATTAGGTTACTGTAATTTGTTTACTCTTAAAATTCGCAAAATCCGAGCCAAGTTTTGCCAAAACTTGGCTCGGGTTTTCCAATATTCGGGTTTTATGGCTTTGCAATTTCGGGAAACCTGAGCCAAATTTCTAAATGAGGTTACTGTCATTTTGTTGTCTACAAACTCTCAAAATCCGAGCCAGCTTTGGCCAAACTTGGCTCGGATTTTCGAAATATTGGGTTTTAGGCTTTAGAAATACCTTAAAACCCGAGCAAAGTTTTGCTAAAATACGTTTTAATCGCCGTTTTACGCATTTAACCCCTCATTTTCCCTGTACTTCATAGCCCTCCCCACTATCGGGCGGCGTGTCTTAAGATCGTTGTATAATGGGGAAAACGGTTTCGCCGAGGGTTGTAATTATTTCCAAACACTATATATTGATGAAAACTAACAGGGAAAAATAAAAAAATCCATGGGAAAATTGGTGACCATCTTATTTAGTTTTTCCCCCTCCAGACCCGGCGCCCTTAGCTCGCGACTACTGTGGTACCGTTTTTTTTTACGATTATTGGGCTATGTTCACTCACCTGTAACTCAATAAATAGGGCATGTATTGTTATGAATAAAAAAATAAAATGTTCCACAAACCTTCCTCTGTAGAATGCCGTTGAGTAGAGGTATCTAGCCCCAGTGGTTGCATAATGGCGAGCTCGGGAAGTAGAGTGATTTTTGGCGGAAAATTCTTCCTACGTTCGGATGCGTCGCCCCAGCCACGGCTACCATGCACCTAGCCGCTCGTCGCGCAGAGTGTTTACCTCCCATAGACGATTTTAGTGTTTGATATTGACAATGTGATGTTTATTTGATATTTTTATAGTTATTTTGAGGCCAGTTAAATAAAGTATGTGTATTAGGGTATCACTGTCACTAATATTGCTAATTTTCACTCGATACCGTACGTTTTATTAGTAATTGAGGTAGGTTATTGTTATATTAGGCACTGATTATTCGTTATCACAGGTGTTTATTATACTTTGGCCATCAAATATTAGGTCTTGTGTCACTTTCACTTTGGTAAATATGCTTTAGAGAGTGTCACTGTCACTGATAATGCTCATTTTCACTCGATACCATACGTTTTATTAGTAATTGAGGTAGGTTATTGTTATATTAGGCACTGATTATTCGTTATCACGTGTTTATTATACTTTGGCCATCAAATATTAGGTCTTGTGTCACTTTCACTTTGGTAAATATGCTTTAGAGAGTGTCACTGTCACTGATAATGCTCATTTTCACTCGATACCGTACGTTTTTTTAGTAATTGAGGTAGGTTATTGTTATATTAGGCACTGATTATTCGTTATCACAGGTGTTTATTATACTTTGGCCATCAAATATTAGGTCTTGTGTCACTTTCACTTAGTTATATGCTTTGTAAACATTGTACAGGTATATACAATTTATTGTGTCTTTTTTCATTGATATATATATTTCTATAGGTTCTAATCATATGAATGTCACTTATTATATACATTTATGTGTCACTTTCACATCTTATTATGGTGTTATTGTATTTGTATCAATTTTCTCATAATACATTTGACTTTTGTATTACAATAAATTGTTTTACTTCCACTTATTGCCTAGTATATATGGAGTGAGGAACTACATGAACGAAGGCGGTGCTGGTTGGGGGGAGGGGCGTCGACTGACTGGGGACAGAGGTGCATGGGGGCGGTTCGTTCGTGGCCACCCCTTCGGGGATCGCGGCGTCAGGCAATAGATAGATAGATAGATAGATATATATACATATATACATATATACATATTGTCACTGTCTTTGGTACTTTCACTATGATTAGAACTCCTGCTTGGAGTGGTAATCAAAGAATCACCCTTCAGCACAGAGTGGCACCTTGCACTCCACACACTCCATGGTGGACTTTTTCTCTGACCTCGCCCTCAGCCTGGTGTTGTAGCAGACATGGCACTGCTTCTGCTGCTTTCTTCCTGCTGCTGTCAGAGGCAGGGAAATGAGCCTGTGCATATTCATGTAATATGCACAGTGCAAGCGGTCAGTAGCGGCGGGCCCAGCATGTGCCACTGCCCTCTGTGGCGTACCATACTTCTCCAGGAGCTCCTTCAACACCTGCTTTTGGAACCTCCGCAGGCTATTGAACTTCCTGGGTGTGTTCTCATTCCGAAGCTTGTATATATTGTAGGCATTCAGAATGGACATGTCCACCATGTGCAGAAAGAACTTTTTGTACCATCTGCACGAGGTACGCAGACAGTCAATGAAGCCTATCTGCACGTCGGACTTGTCCACCAGCCTCATGTTGATGTTGTAGTCCATTACAGCATCGGGCTTGGTCACCCTGGCCTGGGTGTGGCGATCCACCTTGCCAGTCTCCACTATTTCCCCCTTGTGGATGGTACTCAGGAGGTTGACCTTCCGCTGGTCGTGCCAGTGGATAGCCAGAGTGGGCCCCGACTTCTCTCGGAACACATCGCCTTTCTTGGTCTTTGGAGGGAAAGGTGGCATGCCTTTCCTTCTCCCTCGTACTGTGTCTACAGTCCCCGTCTTGCGCTCCTGGAGGTACTTTGAGAGAGTGGGGGACGTGTAGTAATTGTCCGTGTAGAGGACGTGATTCTTGTGAAAGTAGCGGTCCATCATGTCTTGCACCACTGCTCCGCCAAAGCCAATGAGGGGGTCCACAAGCAAGTCCCCTTCCTTCCCGCTGTAGACCAGGAAGTCCAGGACATAGCCAGTTCGGCAGTCGCACAGCACAAAGAATTTTATGCCAAAGCGATGTCTCTTTGAGGGGATGTACTGCCGGAAGCTGAGCTTTCCCCGGAACAGCACAAGAGACTCGTCAATGACGACCTTGCGGAAGGGCTTGAAGTAGGAGGAGAAGCGGTGTCGCATCATCTCGTACAACGTCCTAATCTTCCACAGCTTGTCTGGGCAGTGGACGTCGGTGTTGGTGACAAGATGGAGCGCTGCGAGGATGTCAAGGTACCGGTCGCGAGACATATATTTCCCGAAGGCAGGGGTGGATATGAGATCATTGGTGATCCAATAATCAGGCAACCTATGCTTCTTGACATGAGGCATTAGCATGGTGAGTGCCAGGAAGACCATGAACTTGTGATGAGTCACTGGGGTCCACTGCCTCATGTGACCCTTGGTCACCTTGTCAAACATGTGGACCTGGAATTGGTGCTGGTTGTTTGTCTCCTTGATGACAAATCCGGTAACCTCCTCATCAAAAAAGGCCTCAAAAAGCTCATGTGGTGGAGCATTGGGGCCTGCGGGAAAATTTGGGGTAATTCCTGAACCCTCCTGTACCTCATCAAAAGCTGGCACATTATCAGGGTTGTAATCTTCCCCGTCAGCCAGGTCTTCCCACTGGAAAACGTAGAATGGGTCTTGGCGATGGTGACGAGGAGCTCCAGCTGGTGGCCCAGCACGCCCACGGCCAACTCGGGAGGCGCGCGGCCAGGGCGGGCCGCAGCACGACCCCCGGGCGGAGCGGAGGGGTTGAGGGTTGTCCATGTCCATGTAGTCGTCGTCGTCGTCAGAGTGGTCATCTTGCCCTGACGGTGGACCTATATAGTCATGGCCATAGTCATCTGTGAGGTGCCCTTCATCGTCAGTGTCCCCCACATAATCTGGCGGGGAACGAGTGATGCGTGGGCGAGGTGGGGAAGGAGTGGCAGGTGAGGCTATGTCCCCGAGGTTCTGGGCTCCTTTGCCTGCGATGAATGGCAGGAAGCAATGTTCCACTGTCACTAGGCCCAGGTATTGGTGATGCGAGCTCAAAAACTTCGTCAGGCACACATGTTGAAGGCTGGAGAGGTGGGGAGGACCATGGGGAAAGTTGCGGGGGCGTATGGCTGGGGCCGGCAGGGGTGGACGTCGCGGGAGCCTCGAACAAAGCCCGCCTAGTTTGCTGTCCTTTTTTTCACATATTTCCTGTCTTTCCCCTTTTCGGCAGCAGTATGTCTCCTGTCGGGGGACCTAGGAGGCAAATAGGCCGAAAGTGGGGGGTCCTCAACCCTTGGCAGTGGTGGGGAAGAATGGGGGGCGCCCGGGTCATCTTGGGTGGCTTGGGTAGATAAGGGAGACAATGGCGGGCGAGATGAGTCACCACGCTCACCCTCACTCACAGCCTCATCCTCACCAAGTCTTTTGGCCTCTTCCCTGGCTACCGCGGCCGCCTTCTCAAATACCTGCTTCTTATAAAAGCGTAGCTTGAAAGGCGATTTAGCTGGCGAAGGGCTTGGAGTCGTGTCACTCAAGCGAAACTTGGAGAGTGACCTTGAACTCTCCCACTCACTCACTTTCTTCAGCTAAAACAGCTTCCGCGTAATCTGTTACATCACCTTCATCACTCTCATGTTCACTCGCAAATCCCCTAAATTGCGTATCATTGTCACTGTCATCGCCATATTCACTAGACTTATAATTAGCCGATTTATCACTGTCTTCATCATCAACATTATGTTCTCCTGCAGCACGCTCATAAAGTCTCAATGTCTCCTCAATACCTCCGGGAGATAACACATTTAGGCGGTGTCGTCTGCGTAAGATGCGACGAGCTTGGGCGGGCGTTGTAGGGAGCACGGTATCGGACACAGCGAAATCACTATTTTGCGTACTATTCATGATGGCGTCGGGGTGGAGACTGTCGTCGTGGCGTAGTTCACGTGTGGTGGCGCTGTCTACCACCCACAACAACAAATTTTTACGCGCGCCATTCGAAAGCACGTACGCAAGCACCCAGAGCCTCGGAGCCCTACCGGGTTGCGCGGAGGGTGTTTGTTATGGGTTTCTCAGAGCCCAATCGGGTCTGAGGGGTTAAAGATAGACTTTGGATCACTGAGGTTATTAATAGTTCCGGTATAAAGTCTCTCTTTAACCCTTGTCTAGCGGGGTGTTTTGGGCTCATTTGGGCATATTCAGGCCCTCCTGCATGAACAAAAATTATTTAGCAAAAAACTAGGCACTAAAAGCTTCAAAATGAGACCAGAACGAGCTATGTAGCACTTGTGGTTCTCTTGCAGTGATGCCACGAACATGGGAGTTTAGCATATATCGGTATATTTTTCCCAGCTATGCTCACTACTGGCTACACTGCCGGCCTCTCGAGAACACAGGGAACATGAGTTAATGGGCGGCGGTAAGCCCTGGGAGTCGGCTGTCTGGCCCGCTGTGCTCCCGTCCATTTGCACTCGATTTTAACCCTTTAAAAACCTTAATAATGCTCCTAACTTCCTGCAAATTGGTGCACGACTTAAGTCGAGCGCCGCCAATAAGGGGTTAATCTAAACTTAATCTTTTAGTTTGTCTTGAATCTTTCATAAATGGAATCACAAAAGTTACTAGCCTATGCACCGGAGAAATACGACATATCTCTTCCACACACACTTCTTGGACGAGATTATAGTCAATACCACAAAAAACTAAATCCAATATATGCCCTCCAATTGATGTCACCACATCCACTTTGTTGACTAAATTGAATGAGTTCATCATTTCCATAAATTCCATAGTATAGCGAGCACTTAAATCTTCAATCCAAAAGTAGGTAAGGGAAATTGTGGGGTAAATTGGATACACGATGGGTTGAGGTGGGGCGTTGCCCCCCCTTGATTTATTGTCATCCTCATATATGTAGATCAGTAAGGGGGCAAAAACAGGTTGCCGGTATTTCGTTTTTGTGAGTAACGCGCACGCCATTTATTGGGTGAATCGCATCCACCCCATCGTTCAAAACAAGAAGAAGGATTCATTGTGCGCAATGCTTTGTTTACGGTCGGGACTTATTATTTTGGTGTTATTTTTCTTTTTTCAAGTGTCGATAACGAATTTCCTCCATGCGGACTATAATGAGAAAAATATGGCGAGTCTATAGGTCCCTATTTTCCCTAATAAATTATTTCTAATAGGGCGGTGAAAGAGGTCTTGAATATTATCATAATTTTTACATAGGTCGATCGCTCGCGGTTGGTATCCAGGTTTCACCACCTGGAGGGTTCGCGGGTAGAGATTTCGCTACCTACTAGAATCTGGTTCGCTGCCCAGTTGATTCGCTACCAACAGGTTTCGCCACATATAAATACAGGTTCGCTACCAAGGATGTTCGCGACTTGTATTCGTCAATGTTGTATTATTTTTTTGAATGTTTCAACAGAGTACGAAGCCTAAAATAAATTGGTAATATGTACGGTAATAGTTGCTTCCATATTTATTGTATTATTTCTTGGACTGCTTCTAAAAGGTGCGAAGCCTGTAATAAATTAATGATATGTACGGTAATATTTGCTTCAATATTTATTTTATTATTTCTTAGACTGCTTCAGTTATGCAATAATTAAGGTACAAAGCCTATAGGCTAATGTTTTAATAATATTACCGGTATGTATGGTAATATTTGCTTCAATATTTATTGTATTTGATTTCTTGGACTGCTTCAATGGGGCAGTCCATAGCTTTTCAATCTAATTATTCTAACACTTCGACTATAGTTACATAAGTGGTAGGCCTACTGTACCATGTAGTCTCTGCTAAGGCTACGTGGCTATTGAAAATTTACCATGGAGGTGGTCAACTCCACTAATTTAGAAGATGAAGATAGACCTGCATTGATAAGCCAGAATATCTTAGAGTGGACTATAATATCCTCTATCAGCCAAGCAATAGGCTACCCATCGACTCCTTTAATGTAGGCTATCAAGTCGTGATTTTTAAAGAATCGAGCCAATTTTGGAGAAGTGAATAACTTGGATGATGAAATTATGTAGGCTATTATAAATATCATATAGGTTTTTTACTACAATTCCATTAATTTCTTATAATAAGATACTATACAGAAAACAACATTGTCATATACAGTACTATAGTTTATATTATATACAGTATATAACAACAGCTGTGATACCATGGCCGCTGAATAAATATAGGCCTACTTTATACTGTATATAATTGGCCACCCGATCCGCCGTCCAGCCAAAATTCTGACTGGAGGGAGGTCTGTGGCCCAAAACAATAGTCGGGTAGGCCTACGCCAGTCAAACGTACAAATTAATACAGTAGACTAGAAAATAACGGTAATGGTTGACTGATTTAGTGTACCTTGCACTAGAGTTAGTTTCAAAAGAAATTCATGTGTCCAAATAATTAAATACCGTACTAGATAAGGACTAACATGGGCTTACAGCTTTTAGGGACAATAAGAATATGGAGGTGGGATTGATTTTGTTTATCAAGTATTAATATAGTTGAACAAGGAGTCTCGTAAAACATCGTGGAGTCTGGATTTAAATGAGTTAAGGGAGGGAGCGTCAACTACATAGCGGCCTCTAGTGCGGCCAACATTAGGAGAAAGGACCTAGATATATTCAGGTTTAACAGAGGACAGACCATGGAAAATTTGGTAACAGTAGATCAAATCGCACCTTAACCCTCTCACCACGGAAGGGCTCTTGAACGCCCATAAAAAAGCATATAACAGGTACCCGGAAGGGCTCTTGAACGCCCAGTGGTTGAAAGCCTGTGAGCTTCGTGTGCGAGGCGTCGGTCCGACGCATGTAAACAACAGCCGGCTGGACCGACGCCCCGCATCTCCGGCCACAAGAAGGAGAGCGTCGCTTGTTCGTGCGTGCCTGTATGTTGTTGTTAAGTATCGAAAAGTAGTGTAAAGTGGCTGTTTTGGCCATAAAGTTATCTCCAATGAAATCATCATCACAGCTCAACCAGTTGACTTAGAGAGCTCTACTTAATGCCATTCTACAGGTAAATAACACAGCTACGCTTGGGGATGCGCGGAAATGCGGGAAGCAATCTGATTAACAAATATACGGTAGCCTAGCCTAGACGTTTTTCGGCCAAAACACCCGGGTTTCGAGGAATATATATATAATACATAGCCGGGGCTGGAGGGTTAATAGTCTACCCTTAGCTGAATACAGATTTAGGTTATTGAGTCTGTCAGAGTAGTAGAGCTGGTATATTTTTTTATTTCATTAATTGAGTTTAGAGGTGAAGTTGGTTGGTGGAAAAAACATAATAATTCATTCTGGTTCAGGATCAATTTATAGCAAGGCCTTCCCAAGGGTTAAGTGCCCCATTAATTACTCCTTCGATTCGTCTATACATTAGGCTACCATAGCGCAGTTGGAATATATGTACATGCTCAAATTAATATGCAGGATTCGAAACTGCATAATATATCGTAGGCTTGTGCATATTTCTTTAACTGTCTTGATAGCGTAATGCATAAGTGCGCGGAATTTCGATGTGAGTACTGTATCCTAGGTTCGAGTCCTTGGAGTGCCACATGTATTTGTTGATTTTATTAATTGAGTTTGGAGGTGTAGTTGGTTGGTGGAAAAAACATAATAAGATTATATTATTTATAGTCTAATAAGACAATTTAGTAGCGAAGTGGCAAAACCACTAGGTAGCGAAACCACTCCTCCCAAGTAGCGAAACCTCTACCCGCGAACTTGTATTGGGTGCGAACAATGACAGGTAGTGAACCCGCAAGGTGCAAAACCTCTGGATACCCTCGCTGTTAAGTTCACGTCTATTTTGACAGCTATTTTTTCTGTTATTTGCGGTAATTTGCTCCCTGCTGGCAATATATATGATAATGATGGGTGCCAGTGACTTCGGACCACTATCCTCGGTGACCTCGGCCCATTTTGGTGACTTCGGCCCAATATATTTTTGGGCCGAAGTCACCGATCTTAACCCTTCCTACCCGGGCTGTCTTACCCAATGACGGTCGCCCCTACCCGGGCGAAATGGCTGAAAAACGTCTAGGCCTAGGCTATCGTATTTATGTTTATTTTCACTGCTAGAACTTTCCCACTCATCTATAATCGTAGTGCGGTTTTCAATCTGTATTTTGGCATTTAGTAGAGCTCTGTAAGTCAACTGGTTCAGTTGTGATGACGATTTCAGTGGAGCCAATATTGCAGAGATGTTGCCAATATGGGGGCTTTTCAGACACTAATTTCGTCTGACGTCAGAACAATAACATTGAAGAGTCTTCTCCTTCTTGTTTTCGGAGGTGCGGTGACGCAACGCTTGGGTTTGTTGACATACGTCGTACGCACAGCGTTCAGACCAAGCTTAATTAGGCTATTAAGCTGCTGCCTTAGGTAAGGCATACCGGGTAGCGGCCCTTCTTTCGAGCTGTCCTTACCTAAGGCAGACCGGGTAGGAAGGGTTAAACTACCGCTTTCTTGCGAGATTTGGCAATAGGCAAACAAATGGGAACTTATTATAGCTGTATTATTCCTTCTCCACACCAATTCCTTCTCTATTTAGGCTCTAAAAATCAAGAGAGCCCTCGATGTCGAACTGCAAAAAGTGTCAGACGAGCCCATCTTCGCAAGGGAGTGTGATGTCTCTTCAAACAGTCTGCTGCACCAAAACACAACCCACAACGAGGGGCGACGCACTCCTTGGTGCTGCTAGGAGAGTGGCGAACAGAACCTTAGGTAGGTAGGTAAAGGACGTCAGGATTTATTGATAAAGTTCTAGTGCACATATATACGCTTGGCGCATGCTATCGCGTTTGTGTGTATGTAGTGTATAGTCTTAACCATAGAGAAATTGTAGCCTATATATCTCTTGGTGTACAGTGTATTTTGGAACTGTTCATTATGGATTTGTGTAGGCTATAGTCTTACTTCAGCCCGGTTCACATTTCTCACAGATCCACTAATAAAAGAGCTTTCGACCTTCATAAAGTAGAAGATGATGATTTAGCTTTGAACTGTGATATTTGCAAGGAGTGGTTCCACATAAAGTGCCAGCAAGTGCCGGTAGAAGTGTACAATTTTATGCTGATGGAGGAGGCAGGTAAGCAAATAGATTGGAAATGTAGCTTCTGTAAACGTGGTTGTGATAATTTACATGTGTATATGAAGAATTTAGAGCAGTAGCAGGTGAAACTACTAGAGCGTCAAGGGGTATTGGAAGTGGAGATCAATGAAGTTAAGGAAAGTGTCAAACAGGAAATGGAAAACATGAAAGATATGACTACAAGAGTAGGCACAGTGGAAGGTAAAATGGATGAATGGTTGAAGTAACAAGTGAGGGACAGAACAAGGCCAAGGTGGTGGAGGCTAGACTAGGGGCAGTTGAGGCCCATGCATTGGATATTCGAGAGAAGTTAGATATTAATGAAACACGGTATAAAGACGTAGAGAGCAGGATCAGTGACATGGAAGCCAGGACTGAAGTCTTGAAAGATCAAATTTCGGCAGGACGAGTAAACTGTACCACTACCGCCGCACACGAAAATGACAACAAGGATGGAGAAGCTAAATGTAGAGAACAGGAGAAAGAACTGTTGGAAAAGGCCACAATGCAAGTACAAGGCAGGATGAACAGGAGGAACAATATTATGTTGTACAGTATGGTATTCCCGAAGAGATGGAGCATGGTATGAATTTGGCAATAAGAGCGGAAAAAATCAGTCACGACAAACTAGTCTTCAGTAAGTTATGTAGCGAAATGGGTTTGACTTGCTATAACAGTGACATAGAAGAAATCAGAAGGATTGGCAGATATCAGGGGGAGTCAGGGAAACCAAGGCCCATTCTGGTGACTCTGAATGGAGGGCTGAAGGAGAGATGCATGCGAAACTTATTCAAGTTAAAGGAGGCGAAGAATGAAGTCTTCAAAAAAGTTGGTGTTTCTCATGACATGACAAAAGAAGAGAGGAAAAAGGACAGAGAACTTAGAAGTGAACCGGATAGGAAAAACACAGAAGATAAAGAGGCGGGAAACTTCTATGTGGTGAGAGGAAGTCCTTGGAATCGCTATATACAGTAAACCCTCACTCTTTCGGACTAATTGGGGGAGACCCCTGTCCGAAAGTGTCAAAAGTCCGAAAGGGCCGAGTCCGAATTCACACTTCAGCCTTTCAGACAAATCCGAAAGGCTGAAATAATGTCCGAAGTTTATAAGTCCGAAACTCGGCTCTTCGGTCCGAATGCGAAATAATTTTTCTCAGCCTTTCAGACAAATCCGAAAGGCTGAAATAATGTCCGAATACACAGCTAACCAGACAAGTCCGAAACTCGGCTCTTTGGTCCGAATGCGATTTAATTTTTCTCAGCCTTTCGGACAAATCCGAAAGGCTGAAGCATGAGTCCGAAGTTAAATGTACAGTAGTCCGAAAAGGACGGAGGTATTTTCTCAGCCTTTCGGACAAATCCGAAAGGCTGAACCATGAGTTCGAATTGAAATGCTTGTCCGAAAGCCTTGGAATTCCGAAAGAGTGAAGTACGAAAGAGCGAGGGTTTACTGTATTGAAGGTAAAAAGGAAGGAAACGGCCAATTCTCTGACAGTAGCAGAGGAAGAAGGGGAAAGAACAACTTAAATAACGTTAAGCATAGCGCAAAGGAATCCATGTGCAGTAATGAGGTGAAAATACTATTTAGTAATGTTGATGTTTTCTCAAGTGATAAAATAGATGAATTAAGGTTCAGAATAGGTGGAGGACAGAACCCTCCTCACATGATAGCAATACAAGAAGTTAAGCCAAAGAACTTCCGATTTGACAGGGACTTGGTAGAATATAATATTGAGGGATATGAAGTGACTGCAAAAAACTTGGCACATGGAGATGATGGAAGAGGTTTATTACTATATGTGAAAAAAGGTATTCAATATGATATTGTGGTACTTAAAACTGATGCCATAGAGTATATTGCAGCAAAAATAAAGTGTAAAAGTGATGATATACTGTTTGCGTCTGTTTATAGAAGTCCAAATAGTGGGGCAGAGAATAATGAAAAACAGAGATCTATTACAAGAAATAAGCGAATATGATGTAAGACATAAAATGGTTGTGGGAGACTTCAACCTGCCAAATATAAAATGGGAAACTATGACCTGCAGAGCAGGGGACGATAACCTCAGCATAAGTTTTATTGAGAAGACTCGATATTGTTATTTCTTGCAGCATATTCTCACAAGGCTTAGAGGAAGTACTGCGGGGAACACTTTAGATTTGGTTTTCACAGGTAAAGAAATTGTTGTAGGGGATATTGAAATTGCAAGTCCTTTGGGTAAGAGTGACCATGGGTGTGTAAATTTTAAATGCAGTGTGGAACCGCAGGAAAAACAAGAGTAAACGTATGATCTACCTTTATGAAAAAGCCGACTATGGGAAACAACAGAATGTTATCAATTGACTGGGATGAATACCTGGGCTCCGAAGACATCAATGAAATGTGGGATAGGTTTAAGAAGAAACTACAAGCAGCCATTGAGGAATGTATTCCACGGAGGGAGTTCAAGAATAACGATAGAATTAGAAGAACTAACAAAGATTTACCGATGAATGGGAGATTGTGGGCGAAGGTGAAGAAAAAGCAAAGGTATTGGACGAGATTTAAGAAAATGAAAGAGGATGGAATGCTGGAAACATACGAAGGAGAATATCAACAGATCCAAGGAGAATACAGGAGAATAAATAACCAAGTAAGGAGAGAGACAAGAACTGTGACAACAAATACAGAAAAAAATATTGCCCAAAATGTTAAGACAAATCCCAAGATCTTTTGGAAATATGTACAGGCAAAGACGAAAACTACAACAAGTATTTCTGAATTATATATGAATTTTGAAAAAAGTAGTAAAACCAAAACTGATCTGGAGAAGGCAAGAACACTAGCAGAATATTTTACCTCTGTATTTACAAGAGAACCTGAAGGTTAGGTATCAGTATTTGAAACCAGGGATGCTCCTGTGTTGTCACAAGTTGAGTTTACTCATACAGAAATAGGCCATATTATTGATAAATTACAATGGGATAAATATCCCGGCCCAGATGGATTTCACCCCCGAGTTATTAAAGAGGCAAAGGAAGCGATTATCTATGCACTCCAGATTATTTTCACCGAGTCACTTAGGAGTAAGAAAGTGCCTATTGACTGGAGTACAGCAAATATTACAGCAATATATAAGAAGGGAGACAGGTGCGATCCGGGAAATTATCATCCAGTGAGTCTGACCTGTGTCATTTGTAAGATGATGGAATCAGTTGTAAGAGGAAGAATTCTTAAGCATCTAAAGGAGAATAACTTGATAACCAATAAGCAGTATGGGTTTATGGCCGGACATTCGACGGTAATTCAACTGATCAAGGTGTTTGACAAGTGAACCCAGGCTATGGACGAAGGTGGTGCTGTTGATGTAGCCTACCGTAAAATGGGGTAACTTCGGAAATTTTTCGAGGTTTTTTAACAATTTCTCCTGAGTGTAAACACATTATAGAGATTTAACTAGGTCAAGTGATGTATGGTGATAGTGCGCCGTAATCCAGGAAGCCTCCTAAAATTATCCCCCATAATAAGAGAGCTATCCTTATCCTAAATGATATCCGAGGTTTCCTTGAAAAGTTGAAAACTTCGGACATGTACTGTATGGATAACTTCGGACATACGGTGATTTCTTATGGAAAATGATTGCCAAGAAAGCTGGGATAACTCCGGACAAATGGAGGAGAACTTCGGACGTACGTTTGTGGCCTTATTTCATTCATTTTTCGGCTCCTACTATTTTATATTAATATTTTATTATTGCTGCTTATTCCTGTCTGATGTTTTAGTGGAAAATGCACAGTCAATACTTTTAGGCCTGTATAATCAGTATCTATCTATCTAGATAGATAGATAGAATAGATAAGTAGATACCAAATATAGATAGATAGATAATCAGTATAGGAGGGAGTTATATACGATGGTTAACATATATTCTGTTTGGATCTGTTCTCGTTAGGCATTGAGCTCACTCTTAGAAAATATTGAGCAGGAAAAATAACCAATGCTGTCTAATCAATAACTCTAAAATTAACTAGGCCTAGTGAAAATATATAGGTATGTACAGTATACTACAGTATATCACTGAATATACACTTTTATGAATTTGAAATTTTTTATAAGGATAACGTATTTGTTGGTGTTTCTTTCGGCAGATAAAACAAATTTGGACAAGATATATGCCTCTCCTAATTTATATATATTATATATCCAGAATTATCCGAAATACATAAATCGGTTAGCATATCATATTTGTATGGGTTTTTGGACTCAGAGAATTTGGACTCAGAGAATGATTATTTGATCTTTTACCACCATGGACAAGTATTATGAGTGATTTTCATAGGGCAAATAATAACAAACGATTGTTTTGTTCCCTGTCCGAAGTTAGCATGTTTTTTTTTTTAAACACAATCGGTTAAATGATAGTGTTCTAGCTAGAGCGTTATAAAAGTGTAACAAATTTCCTTTGGTGGATGTTGTCTCTGGTAATGTTACTACAAAATGATATCAGTCACAACATCATCCATACAAACAAATTTCGTCAGGGTGATAGAAGTTTGGCAGGGTAGCGAAAAATTTACATATTTTCGTCATATATATATATAATATTTTTTTAGTGTACAGTTGGTCAAAGTTCCAGCTGACCCACCTTCGCTCTGGGGCTCTCAGAATTATCTGGCAATACTGGTGTAGGAAGGAGGTGTGTCTTACAAAGATTGGGATTGTTAGATCTGATTTTGGCTATATCATTGTTAGAATATTACTAAGCAAGGGAAAGTAAGCATATCTCAAATAAAAATGCATACATCGCTACGTATGATCCCGAACATTCACCCAAAGTTCGTAGATTTGCTTAAATATTCTATCTATCTACAGTATCTATCTATTGTCCGATGCCGTGATCCCCGAAGGGGTGGCCACGAACGAACCACCCCCATGCACCTCTGTCCCCAGTCAGTCGACGCCCCTCCCCCCAACCAGCACCGCCTTCGTTCATGTATATACTTCCTCACTCCATCCTTCCACCTCTCCCTCTCTGTCCCTCCACCTCGCTCTCGTACACCCTCTTAGTCATTCTCTCGCTTTCCATACGTTCCATATGGCCGAACCATCTCAAGTTGTTCCTTTTCACACTTTCCAGCACATCTACCTCCACACCACACCTCCTTCTTACTTCCTCATTAGTCTGTCTATCCCTCCATGTAACTCCGCACGCACTTCTTAAGTAATTCATTTCCACTGCTCTCACTCTTGGTCTGAGTCTCTCAACCAAAGTCCATGCTTCGCTTCCGTAAGTCAGTGTCGGGATAACCACACTGTCATGCAAGGACTTCTTCACTTCTATACTGACCACCCTATTTCTTGTTACTGCTTTTAGCGTTCCTACAACCCTCTTCCCCTGTTGTACCCTCTCCCGCACTTCTTCATCCATAGTCCCATCTTTACTCAACACACTGCCCAGATACTTAAAAGAGTTGACGATTTCCATAGCCTGACCGTTCAGCTTCACCTCACACTCTGTGACTTCACCCCTTTCGAAGACCATAACCTTGCTCTTCCCACATTTACCTTCAAATTCCGTTTTTTCGCACACTGTTCCAAACTCATTTACCAGACCCTGCAACTCCCATTCATTATCACTCATCAGAACTGTATCATCCGCAAACAGCAGTATAGGTAGCTTCCACTCAATTCCCTCCCTTTTCAGCGATACACCAACATCCACTGCTCTTGATAGTATTTCTTTCATGACTCCATCCATATATACAGTAAACAACCACGGGGACATCACACACCCCTGTTTCAAACCAACATTCAGGTCAAAGAACTCGCTCTGCTCACTCTCCACACATACTGCCGCCTTTGCACCCTCATACATGCTCTTCACTGCTTTCAGCAACTTGCCCTCTACTCCGTATATTCTAAGTACTTTCCACAAACCTTCTCTATCCACTCTGTCATAGGCCTTCTCCAAGTCCATAAAGGCAACATACACCTTTTGTTTCTTCTCCAGATACTTCTCCACAACACAATTCAGGGTAAAAATCTGATCTACACATCCTCTTCCCTTCCTAAAACCTCCCTGCTCGTCGCCTATCCATTTCTCCGTTCTCACTCTCTCAATCACTACCCTACTGTATACCTTCCCTACTACGCTTAGAAGACATATTCCTCGGTGGTTACCACACACTCCTCTTTCCCCTTTGCCCTTATATAGGGGGACTATTATGCCAGTCTTCCAGTCATCGGGTGCACTCCCCTTCTCCCATGCTAGTTTGCACATTTTCCATACCCATTCTACTACTATCTCACCACCATACCTCAACATTTCCCCACACACTCCATCTGTTCCTGGTGCTTTCCCCAACTTCACTCTTTTCATGGCTTCCCACACTTCTGACCTCCTGATCCCCACCTCCTCCTCCACTACTTCTCTTCTTCTCCCTCCCATACCATATCCAGCTATGTTTGCTGGCTCTTCATTCCTTACATTTAGCAACTCACTGAAGTACAGTAGGGTCTCACATAAAACGAGTTTATGGTCGATAAACGAGGGCGTTTTATGCGATTTCGTTTTATGTGAACACAGCATTTTGGTGGCGCAATATCGTCAATGTTCACTGTAAACGAAAATTTTCGTACAAAGCGAATGATATTTCGTACGTTTTGTACGATATTTCGGCGTTCTATATGAAAGCGTACAATATTTTGTACGTTTTGTACGATATTTCGGCGCTCTATATGAAAACTCCTCGGATTTGCCCCACTTTGGCGGCGGACTCGTTTTATGTGATCACATATTGGCGGCGGACTCGTTTTATGTGATCACATTCGTTCTGATCGAAAATTAAATATTAATATTTTAGGTCGGTCGTTTTAATCGAGACTCGTTTTATGCGAACACGTTTTATGCGGGACCCTACTGTACTCCCTCCATCTTTCGACTCTCTCTTGCTTCTCGGCTAGCATTCTCCCATTCTTATCTTTCACAACCTTACTGTTTCCCTTGCTACCTTCCCTACCTTTCTTGACTTCTTTCCAGAACAGTTTCTTACTCTCCCTCCATTTTACACGCAGATTCCTTCCAAATTCCTCATCTACTCTTCTCTTACTTTCCTTCACTACTCTCTTCACCACCCTCTTACTCTCCACGTACCTCGCTCGTTTCTGTCTCTCGGAATCTTCATTCCCTCTACTACCCAACCACTTTGGGTATGCTTTCTTCTTTCTTCCACAGCTATTCTTACCTCTTCTGTCCACCATGCTGTACCTTTCACTCCCCTCCCTCTTCTCCTCACTCCACACACCTCCTCACATGCTGCACAGATCTCATCCTTAAACACCTTGCTCATCTCCTCCACTTCCTCCATAACTTCCAGGTCGAACCCACCTAGTCGTCTTTCCACTGCTCTCCTGTACTCCTCCCTGACTTCCTCCTCCTGCAACCTCTCCACCCTCCTCACCATTCCACCCTCCTCTCACCTCCCTCCAGCTCTCCTCACCCACTTCTTTTGTATCCTAATCTTAGCTACCACTACATAATGATCAGACAGACCCCCTCCAATACCCCTATACACCCTAGCATCCATCACAGATTTCTTCATTTGTTCATCCACACATACATAATCAATCAATGACTTTCGTTCCACCACTATCTTATCCTTCATCGTCAACATCCGTTTCCACGTGTACCTGTGGATCATTCTGTGTCGGAAGAAGGTGTTGGCTATCCACAGCCTCCTCCCCACACATACGTCCACAAGTGCACTACCATTCCCATTCACCTCTGATGGTACCCCCCACCCTCCCACCACTCCCTCAACTTTCCAATCACCCACCTTACCATTCATATCCCCAATCAGAAATATTTTTTCATTCTTGTCAAACTTCTCCAGGCACGCCTCCACATTCATCCAGAACTCCTCTTTCTTTCTTTCAAGTATATCCTCTGTCGGGGCATACACGCATACAATCACCCACGTTTGTATTCCTACTTTCATTCTCACCCACACAATCCTTGAACCCACAGACCCATACTCTCTTACACATTCCTTCCATTTGCTACTTACAAACAAACATGCACCTTCTCTCGCTGTTCCTTCACTCACTCCAGCACACACACCCATTCCACACTCCCAATCTCTCACATTTGAACCTTTCCATTTGGTCTCTGTCATTCCACATACATCCAGCCTGGCATTCACTAACACTTCCAGAACCTCTCTCTCTTTTGTGCCATCATTCATGCCACTAACATTCCATGTAGCCATTCTCAGAATGTCCGAAGGCATGTCCTTAGTCGGTCGTGGTTCGTCAACGTACTTAAATATTCAAGTTATTATATCCACTGATTGGCAATGCATATAAAACCTGCTGGCTGCCACAATATACTTTACTCGATTTTATATGAATACATATTTCTGTTTTATTGGTGGCTGCTTAACCCTCCAGCCCCGGCTACGCATTACATAAATATTCCCCGAAATCCGGATGTTTTGGCCGAAAAACGTCTAGGCTAGGCTACCGTATCATTTTTATGCTGACTGCTTCCTGCATTCCCGCGCATCCCCAAGCGTAGCTGTGTTATTTACCTGTAGAATGGCGTTAAGTAGAGCTCTCTAAGTCAACTGATTGAGTTGTGATGATGATTTCAGTGGAGATAACTTACGGCAACAACAGCCACTTTACAATACTTTTCGATACTTAACAACAACATACAGGCACACACGAACAAGCGACGCTCTCCTTCTTGTGGCCAGAGATGCGGGGCGTCGGTCCAGCCGGCTGTTGTTTACATGCGTCGGACCGACGCCTCGCACACCAAGCTCACAGGCTTTCAACCACTGGTACAATGTTATACCACCCGGGTTCCTCGGGGCAAAACATAATGGTACACACGTGTACCATCCGAGTTTGAAGGGTTAATGAAGGAACATTTAGTCTTCACAACGTGAACATTACATAGTCTAATTTGCAGTAATATACAGGACAGACACAGTTAACACATTAATGGCAAGTGGTATCCCTGCACCACTACACCAGTATTGCCAGCTAATTCTGCGAGCCCCAAAGCGAGGGTGGGTGAGCTGGAACTTTGACCAACTGTACATATACTCATGTCAGTTCCCTAGGACTTTTACATGCTCTTCCTTTGCCATTTCTCTAAACGGACCCCACAAAAAATAAAAAAATAAAAAGCGTTTCCATTATATAATGACAATGTCTAATTACTTATCGCCGATGTCCGAAGTTATCACCGCAGTACGAAGTTACCCCACTTTACGGTACTGTGATTTTATGAAGGCCTTCGATAAGGTTCCGCATCGACGACTGTTGGAGAAACTCAGGGGCTACAACATCAGAGGTAACCTTCTGGAATGGATCACGGCATTTCTCAGCAGAAGGAAGCAACGGGTTATTGTCAATGGTGAGGAATCGGAGTGGAGAGAAGTGATTAGTGGAGTCCCACAAGGATCTGTGCTAGGGCCATTGTTGTTCGTGATATATTAATGACTTACCGGACTCAGTATTGAACAGCGAGATATTTTTATATGCGGACGATACCAAAGTGTTTCAGAAGATTAGTGAAAGAGAAGACTGTCAAAGACTACAGGAGGACCTTGCTAGAATGAATGATTGGTCAGAAAAGTGGCTATTGAAATTCCATCCAGGGAAGTGTAATTATATGAGAATCGGAAAATCAAATGTAGAAAACTTTAAGTATAATATGAATGAGGAATTAAATAATGTGGAGATGGAAAAGGACCTGGGAATCCTGATAGACAGCGAGTTGAAGTTCAAAGATCATATGGCAGACAAGATAAATAAGAGTAACAGGATAGTAGGATTAATCAGGAGAACCTTCACAGCATTGGATGAGACAATTTTCAAGGCACTATTTGTGGCACTCGTCCGTCCACACCTCGAATATGCAAACCAGGCATGGTGCCCATTCAGGAAGCAGGACATCGAGGCAGTGGAGGCGGTGCAGAGAAGAGCTATCAAGTTGGTGCCAACCTTGAGGGACTTGCCATACCCGGAACGACTGAAGAAGTTAGACCTTCCAACTCTAGCTTACAGAAGATCAAGAGGGGATATGATAGAAATATTCAAGGTGCTAAGAGGGATATATGATGAGGCAGTATGCGAGGGACTCCTGATTGGGTTAACTGACTCAGTAACAAGAGGTCACAACTACAGGCTATACAAACAACGGCCAAGACTGGATGTTAGGAAGTACTCGTTCTGTCATCGGATTGTAGACAAGTGGAACAATCTCCCCGAGTTGGTTGTGAATGCTAGGACAGTGATGGATTTTGAAAAGAAATTAGACAAGCCTGGATGAATCAAAAACAGAAATTTAATTATTCCGAACCAATAGGCTACCGGTACAGACAATATAATAATGCCCACCCGACCATAAGACCTAGAGACAGTAGTGATCCAGAGCTGGAGACCAGGCTTGATAGCCTCTTCCAGGAGTCTTCTGTGAGTATCTGTGAGTTTAAATTATAATACTCATTCTCTCGTTGTATTTCTTTAACTAACCTAAATAGGAATTAGGGCAAGTTGCTTTATGGGAGTCTGCTTATCAACTGACTATCCATGACATGCAAATTACCACCGCCGAAAACATTAGCCACCCCATCCTATGCGATTTTGATTTTTTACTAATGCATTGTATTTTAGTAAGAGATTTTATGCTGTTATAATCTAATTTCCCCTGATTAGCCAAGTCTATCTTGGCCTTGAGATAATGGATTAGACTACTAGGTGCGTATCCCATGCGATTTAAATTTTGACGAGTGCGTTTTAATGAGATTTTATGCTGTTACATTACAATATCCCCTGATAAGCCAAGACTATCTTGGGACAGTGGACTAGGTTTACAGGGGACACCACTGAATTAAAAAAAAAAACACACACGGGCCGTGTTGCATACCCGATACTTCCGTTGGTGGTCTGGAAATAATTACATAAGGTACACCGTACAGTACCATACTTTATGAAGGTCGAAAGCTCTTTTAATATTAGTGGATCTGTGAGAAATGTGAACCGGGCTGAAGTAAGACTATAGCCTACACAAATCCATAATGAACAGTTCCAAAATACCGGTACACCAAGAGATATATAGGCTACAATTTCTCTATGGTTAAGACTATACAGTACATACACACAAACACACACACGCGATAGCATGTGCCGAGCGTAGGCTATATACAGTATGTGCACTAGAACTTTATCAATAAATCCCGACGCCCTATATAAATAGAGAAGGAGTTGGTGTGGAGGAGGAATAATACAGCTATAATAAGTTCCCATTTGTTTGCCTATTGCCGAATCTCGCAAGAAAGCGGTAGTTTAAGATCGGTGACTTCGGCCCAAAAATAAGTAATGGGGGGTGTGAGGCCGTGACGGGTGGCAAAGCTCCCCCCTCAACCTATTATTGTATCCCACGGCAGTATAAAAATGGACGGAAACATGATCGCGAGCGTCCGCGTAGTGTAAACAAGGCGGGCGGTACGCCCTAATACTACCGGTACCGGGTACATCCTTGCCCCATAGTGCATTGCTAGGTACCGGTACTTATTACCGAAAGTTACCCAAACTACCACTAATTTGTTCTCAATATGTTAAGGCTATTAGGCCTATCCATAATGTTGCAAAGATCATATTAAAATTTGTGGCAAGGATGTAGTATTCAGGCTGCGGCGTACCGCCCGCCTTGTTTACGTTTTGCGCACGCTCGCGATCATGTTCCCGTCTAATTTGACTGCTGTGGGATACAATAATCGGTTGAGGGGGGGCTTTGCCCCACCTCACCCCCCCCCATGACTTATTTTCATCATCATATATATTGCCAGCATGGGGCAAATAACAGAAAAAAATAACCGTCATAATATACGGGATTGTAACTGCAAGACTTACCGGTATATAAACATGACGACCGTACGCTCGAATACTAATGTACATCCTTCCCAAATTTGTTTCAACCACTGGAAATGCATTTTATGTGCACTATAGGCCTATAAAGCATTGTAAAAAAGAAAAAAAATCTCCCTATTGTCGACGGTAAAACTCTTGTCTTATTTACCCTTCTTGCCCGGGCTCGCCTTCCAAGGACAGCATTCAGATCCGGGCGATCTTGCCGAAAAATGTTGTATTAGGCCTAGCCCTATCTCTGTTATTTTAACTGCTAAAGAATTCACTTACATCTCAAAACGTAGCCCTGTTTCGTATCTGTAGACTGGCGTTGAGTAGAGCTCTCTAGGTCAACTCGTTCAGTTGTCATGATGATTTCCGTGGAGAGAGTTTTGGTGCGATGTTAGCAATATCGGACAATAACAAACACTTGTTCTTGTTCTACAAAACAATAACAACAAAAGTCCGACTTGTCCTTCTTGTTTTTGAAGGTGCGCGTCGCTCCGACCGGCTTTGTTTAAATACGGTTCGACGCACGACTTTCAAACCACGCTTAATAGGCTTTCAAGCTTACAGATTTTATAATGACACCCGGGCTCCTGCCCATCTGCCGCGGTGTCATTTTAAAATGCTGCCCGGGCAGGAGGAGTTAATCTCCTTACTGGCAAAATAGATGCTGATTTCAATAAGTCATGGGGGTACATCTGAGTGTTTTAACTTTAACCTTCCAGCCCCGGCTATTTATTCCATATATACAGTATTCCAAAAACCTGGGGGTTTTGGCCAAAAAATGTCTACGCCTAGGCTACCGTATCTTTGTTATTTTGACTGCTTCCGCATTCCCGCGCATCACGAAGTGTAGATGTGTTTCGTACCTGTAGAATGGCATTAAGTAGAGCTCTCTAAGTCAACTGGTTCAGTTGTGATGATGATTTCATTGGAGATAACTTTGTGGCAAAAACAGCCACTTTACACTACTTTTAGCTACTTAACAATAACATACAGGCACACACGAACAAGCGACGCTCTCCTTCTTGTGGTCGGAGATGCGCGGCGTCGGTCCAGCCGGTTTTTGTTTACATGCGTCGGACGGACGCCTCTCACACCAAGCTTACAGGCTTTCAAGCTGCCGGAGCCTCAGAGCCCTATCGGGTAGCGCGGGGTGTATTTTTTATGGAGGCCTCAGAGCCCAACCGGGTCTGGAGGGTTAAGATCGTTGGATAATGGAGAAGAAAAAAAAATCCGGAGATTGTAACTAATTTCAACTACTGTACTGCATAATGATGAAAACTACCTAAAAACAAAAAGAAAACCATGGGAAAATTAGTGGTAGTTTCGGTAATATTTTCCCAATGCTATATATTTTATTGCCGGGGCAAATACTATATAGCCACTTGTTTTAAAGAAATTACCGGGATGGATGTAGATTCCGGGCGTACGGTTGTCATTTTTACATAAGGCGATCGTCGCGGTTAACTTTGCGTCCCTCAATATATTGTATCCAATGGCTTTCAAAATAGACGGAAACAAGATTGCAATCGTCCGACACCTCGCCCGCCGCCGTCGTGTTTACATTTGTCGATCGCCGTGGTTAAGTTCGCGTCTATTTTGACGGCGATTTTTTTTTTTTTTTATTTGCCCCTGCTGGCAATATATATGATGACAATATGTCATTGAGGGGGGGGGGGGCACATATTATTGTATCCAAAGGCAGTCAAAATAGATGGGAACATGATGGCAAGCATCCGCCCCGGCTCTGCGTATTGTAAACAAGGCTGGCGATACGCCCGAATTCTACATTCTACCCAAATTATCGTACCTCCATAATTACTGTACCGGGTATGTCCAAACGTTTAGTCGTAAGTTTCCTCCATGGTTTTTACCGTTCAGTGCTGCCTTCGTACGGTCACTTTTGTCTGTACAACCTCAAAAGAACCATTCAGGAATCATTATATCATCACGCCCCTTCAATGAGCCAATCACAGACGAAACAGACGCGCGCGCACTTCCCATACTACAAAGATTTTCAGTCTAGACACGGCATGGGTCTGTACTGGCCCTACTGGACGTAGGATGTGCTTGTGTTTTTAGCAACATTTTTGTGTTCTTTTGGGTGATTTTCGTTGATATACAGTGGATTTTTATATACCGAGGACATTCGCAGGTGAATTTACCCATTACCCAACAATAGGTTCGGTTAGGGAAAATGTGGTTTGGGGTGCATCATTTTGGGGGCTGACTGGCCCCATATACTGAAGATTACAATAAGTCACAGGGCGTGAGGGGGGCGGAGCAACCCTCAACTTAGACCTGTATCCAATGGCAACCTGTTATTGTCAAATAGAGATTAGTTTTGCTTCTTTAACCCCACATTTTCCCTGATCTTCATAGCCCTCCCCACTAGTGGGGGCTGTGTTTTTAGATTGTTGGATAATGGGTAAATACCGTACTCAAATGCCCCAGTCCTTAGTATAAAAAACCATGGTATATTAAAGAAAATATGAAAACAAACAAAAAATTAATGCTAAAATCGATTTGAAACCATTGCTAGAATTTTACCAAGCAACTAACGCAGTGATTGCCACGCTGTGCGTCACGATGGTTACGTTTTGAACTCATTTGGGTTGAGGGGCCCAGAGGGGCCCAGGGCTTTGGCTTATTTTCATCATCATATCCAATACCGGTATATTGCCAGCTGGCCATGGGATAATTTTGGAAAAACAGTGGGGTCAAAGTTTTTGTATGTCCCCAATTTAAGTACCGTACCTCGATAATTAGGTCATATGTTCAATCTTTATGACCCATACATCATTCCTATAATTATGTTCCTATAGCCTAACTGTGTTGGTGGTGTAATGGTTTGGGTGTGGTGTCCCGAGTTTGAATCCCGGGAGGACCATATGCTTTCATTAGTTTATTCATTTACATTGGGGCTTGTAATGGATGATTAATGTTAAGAACGGGGGTGTTCCTTAACCTAAGACGTGCGCATGGGGAGTATGAGACACCACCACGCCTGTGCGCACGTATTTGAGCTGTTCCCATCACTAACATCGTTATTTTACCATAAATAGCATTAATACTTATCCATATGCGCCTATTTTAGGTTGATTATAAAGGTATTAACCTGTTACAGCAATAAAACAAGTGGAAACAGCGTTTGGATGGTCAAAATCGGCGATACAGGCCGGGATTACATAATGTATGGCTGAGGCAACCTCCCTCCCCTCCTCCCCTCCCCTTGTCTGGAGAAACACTGTTACGCAATAGTCTCTCGCTCTTTCCCACGCTTGGTAACAGTGATGACAACGCCCTGCTACCAACTCGCTAATGTTAGCACGAAAATAGACCACAGAATAAGGGAATAACAGGGAAAATAGGTGATAACTGAAGGAGGGGAGGAAAGTGGGGAAGGAGGGGATGTGGAGGAGTGATATTTGGCATGGCCCAGGGGCAAAAAAAAAAAAAAAAAAAAAAATGGGGTGTTTTAAACAGACTTTTTTAGGCCCAGGATCTTAAGAGTCTTCCCGCAGTCGCCCGGGGAAACTCTTAAGAGACTTCCCGCACTTGCCGGGTTAATTAGGGTAGAACGTAGAGTTCGGGCGTACCGCAGGCGCCAGCCTTATTTACACTACGCGGACTGGCGTCGGACGCTTGCCATCATGTTCCCGTCTATTTTGACTGCCTTTGGATACAATAATATCACCCCCCCCCCCCCCATGACATATTGTCATCATCATATATATTGCCAGCAGGGGGCAAATAACAGAAAAAAAAATCGCCGTCAAAATAGACGCAAACTTAACCACGGCGATCGACAAATGTAAACATGACGGCGGCTGGGGAGGCGTCGGACGCTTGCAATCATGTTCCCATCTATTTTAATGCCATTGGATACAATAATATGTTGAGGGGGGCTTTCCCCCCCCCCCCCCTCATACCTCCATGGCATTGTCATCATCATATACTGTATATTGCCAGCAGGCAGCAAATAACCAAAAAAATAGATGCAAAGTTAACCGCGGCGATCGCCTTATGACGATCGTATGCCCGGAATCTACATCCATCCCCTTAACCCTCCAGCCCCGGCTACGCATTACATAAATATTCCCCGAAACCCGGGTGTTTTGGCCGAAAAACGTCTAGGCTAGGCTACCGTATATTTGTTATTCTGACTGATTCCCGCATTCCCGCACATCCCCAAGCGTAGCTGTGTTATTTACCTGTAGAATGGCGTTAAGTAGAGCTCTCTAAGTCAACTGGTTGAGTTGTGATGATGATTTCATTGGAGATAACTTTATGGCAAAAACAGCCACTTTACACTACTTTTCGATACTTAACCTGACAAGCGCGATATAGATGTAGGTGCTAGGGTAGTTATTTGTGCATTTCTAGCCCTGGATTCTGACAGAATTCGTTATATTTACAATATAAACCATTATTTGTTTTCGGTATGCTTTTATTTTACATATATGATGTATATATGAACCTTCAAGAGTGCTAAAATAAGTGGGAAAAGCATTTGGGTGGTGAAAAACGAAGATATTGGCCACCCGGTCATAATCTCAGGCGAGAGAGAGAGACAGGCAGCCTTCCCCTCTCGCTGTCTGGGAGTCAACTGAGGAGAGCGGGGCGGTGTGTGCCGGTGTCTGGGTGTTGCATAACGATCTTTTATGCAACCCACTTGTGCTACATTATCGCGGGAGAGAAAAATAACCGATAAATGATGATAATAAGAGGAAAAATAGGTGATAATTGAGGAGGGGAGGGAGGGGGGAATAAGGTGGGGAAGGAGGGGAGGAGGGTGGGTGAGATTTACATGGATGAGTACTGGAGGGGAATTATCTCACCTAGAGACAAATTCCTTTGTTTTGATAGGCCCTTTTTTTTTATGGAAGGCTTTTTTTATGGTCCTGCTTCCGTGAGGCCTATCGCGTTCCCTATAGGAAGCCTTCCGTGAGGCCTATCGCGCTTGCCGGGTTAACAACAACATACAGGCACACACGAACAAGCGACGCTCTCCTTCTTGTGGCCGGAGATGCGGGGCGTCGGTCCAGTCGGCTGTTGTTTACATGCGTCGGACCGACGCCTCGCACACGAAGCTCACAGGCTTTCAACCACTGGGCGTTCAAGAGCCCTTCCGGGTACCTGTTATATGCTTTTTTATGGGCGTTCAAGAGCCCTTCCGTGGTGTAGGGGTTAATTACCATCGGAAATTTGTATTTACCCTTTATCCAACGATGTTAAGATATGTTCCCCCCCCCCCCCCCCCGGTAAACCATATTATGTCATTAACCTAATGTAACCTGCCGCCGCCAGACACCGCTGGTCTTAGCATTGATGTAGAGGATGACAAAATACTGTAAGTACGGTGGAAAAATTAAACTAATTAGATTTTGTGGTGGGCTGACCCTTTGTCAGAGTGAGGGTTGGTGTCCTCTACTTCCCATAGCCCCTTCTATCTTTCTCTCCCTCTGCATCTCTAATTTTTTCAAATGGCGTAGGGATGCGGCGACCCCAACGCCCGCCACTTTCTGGTGCAGGTAGCCTCCTCTGTGGTGGAGGGGTGAGAAATTTCCACCACCGCTTTTCTCCGGCGAGACGTAGAAGTCGGCTAAAGGGGATCGGGGGCTGGTATCCTTCTCCCCTTAAATAAATCTACCAAAGAAACGAGACAGAGATAGGGGCGAGGGAATGCGTTCGTGGTCCCGGACCCTAAGAATAGGAGCTTTAAATGTGCAAGGATGTAGTACGAATGAGAAGGGAGAGGACATTGGAAGGTTATTTGAAAGAAGGAAGTATGATGTGCTTGCACTGATTGAAACAAAGACGAAAGGAGAGGGAGAAGTGGATTTTGGAAGCGTGATAGGTAGAAAGTCTGGAGTAGATGAGGGAGTCAGGGGGAAAGAAGGAGTTGAGAGAGTTTATAAAAGAGTGGAAAGAGGTGTCATCAAGGCTAATGTGGGTGCGAATGCGGTTTAAGGGTGAAAGGTGGGTTTTCGTAAGTGCGTATTGACCAGGAAGTGAAAGAGAGTTAGACGAGGTAGAGGGTTTCTGGGAGGATTTGAGAGATTGTCTATAAGGGTTTGATGAAAATGAAAATGTTATAGTTTTAGGGGACCCAAATGCTAGGGTAGGAAATGAGCCTGTTGAGGGAGTCATCGGTAGTTTTGGTGTGGATGGTGTAAACGAGAGTGGAGAAAGACTGAAAAATGTATGTGAAGAGTGCAGATTGAGTGTAGGTAATACGTTTTTCAAAAAAAGGCGTATACACAAGGACACCTGGCATAGACTTGTGAGGGGAGAGATTGTAGAGAGGGCATTGATGGATAATGTGCTGGTGACCAGGGAAAGATTGTGTAGACTGCTGGACGTGAATGTGATGAGAGGTGAGGCGGAGGGTATGTCGGATCATTACCTGGTGGAGGGAAAGCTAAGAGTTAAGAGTTACAGGAGAATAAGAGACAAGCGTGAAGTAAGAGAGGTAATAAAAGTTAGTGAGTTAGAGAAGAGTGCAAAAGAGAGGGAGTACAAGGAAAGACTAAATGAAAAGTGGATGGAAGTGAGAGAGATGGAAGAGAGAGAAGTAGAGGTTGAATTGCAACAGTTTAAGGAAGGAGTGAAAGCAAGTGCAGAGGTAGTGTGCGGCAAAAGAAAAGTAGGAGGCAGAAGTATCAGGAAGGGAAGCGAGTGGTGGAATGATACGGTGAGAAAGGCAGTTGAGGAGAAGAGACAGTGTTTTGAGAGGGTTTTGCAGGATGGTAGTGTTGAGGTATGGGAGAGGTACAAGGAGAAAAGGAGAGAGGCAAAACGAAAAATTAGAGAAGCGAAAAAAGATGCAAACGAAAGGTGGGGTCAAAGGTTGAGTGAGAATTTTAAAGAACGAAAGAAGATGTTCTGGATTTTGAATCTGCTAAATGCAAGAGATGGAAGAGAAGAAGCAGTGGTTGATGGAGATAGATTACCCAGGTGGCAGGGAATGAATGAAAGGATTGAGGAAAATGAGGTGAAAGAAGCAGTGAAACAAATGAAAGCGGGAAAAGCAGAAGGTTTGGATGGTATTGCTGTGGAGTGTATAAAGAAGGGTGGAGATGTGATAATAGGTTGGTTGGTGACACTTTTCAATGTGTGCTTTGTGATGTCAAGGGTACCAATAGACTGGAAGAGTGCATGTATTGTGCCGTTGTACAAGGGGAAGGGAGATCGGCAGGAGTGTTCAAGTTATAGAGGAATTAGTTTATTATCAGTGGTTGGAAAGCTGTATGGCAGGGTGTTGATAGAGAGGATAATAAAATGTACGGAAGTTGCAATAGGAGAAGAACAGTGCGGTTTTAGGAGGGGAAAAGGGTGCGTGGATCAGATGTTTGCAGTAAGACAGTTATGCGAGAAGTATTTAGAGAAGCATAAGGAGATATTTTGGGCTTTTATGGATTTGGAAAAAGCGTATGATCGTGTGGATCGTGAAGCAATGTGGAAGGTGTTATGGATTTATGAAATTGGAGGAAATTTGTTGGAAGCAGTTATGAGTTTTTATGAAGGGAGCAGAGCATGTGTTAGAGTAGGAAATGGTGAGTTGAGTGTATGGTTTGAGGTAAAGGTAGGTTTGCGACAGGGTTGTGTATTGTCACCATGTTTGTTTAATATGTTTATGGATGGTGTGGTGAGGGAGGTGAAAATGAGAACTATGGGAAGACGATTGGGTTTAGTAGGAAAGAATGGTAGAGATTGGGAGTTGAATCAGTTGCTGTTCGCTGATGACAGCGTTGGTGGCGGATTCTGAGGAGAAATTGCAGCGGGTAGTCAAAGAGTTTGGAGTGGTTTGTGGGAGGAGGAAACTGAAGGTGAACGTCAATAAAAGTAAAGTAATGGTGTGTAATAGGGGTGATCATAGGGTGAATCTAAATGTGAGACTGGATGGAGAAATATTGGAACAAGTAGAGTGTTTTAAATATCTAGGAGGAATGATAAGCAGGAGTGGAGGTATGGATATGGAGGTAAAACAGAGAGTGTGTGAAGGAAGGAAGGTTTTCGGAGCAATGGGAAGTATGTGGAAGACGAGAAATCTCGGAATGAAAGTAAAAAGTGCAATGTATCAAGGAATTGTGCCAACAGTGATGTATGGGGCTGAGACATGGGCTCTGAAGAAAAAGGAGAGAATAAAGCTGGATGTGATGGAGATGAGCTGCTTGAGGAGTATGTGTGGAGTTACTCGTAGAGACGGATTGAGGAATGAAGAGATACGTAGGAGAGTGGGGCAGCAGGAACATTTGTCAGCCAGATTGAACAGAAGGGTGCTGAGCTGGTATGGTCATGTTGAACGAATGGGAGATGAAAGGCTTACAAAGAGAATATATGAGTCAGATACAAGGGGAGATAGAAGGGCAGGAAGACCCCCATTGAGATGGAGAGACTGTGTAAGACAAGCTTTGGATGAGAGAGGAATGACTATATATCAGACAAAGGAAGTGGTAATAAGCAGGAATGAATGGAGAATGCTTGTGAATAGTTGAGTGAACACGTGGTCATTTGGGGGAAAGGGTCGGGCGCAAGTTGGACTAGATAATAGTCCATCAGGCGCCTGGCCCGGGGAGACGATTAATATGAAGGGTGCGCCTGGAAGTGTGGTGGGCGGGCTTGTGGCTTTGGCTCCGTTGCATGTCTGCCTGCCGAGATCGGAGCCTCTCCGGGTGGTCAGGGGTTGGGGGAGTGCTGGAGCGACCTTGGTGACCCTGGTCTCTGGGTGTTCTGGATGACCTAGATGTGTGTGAATTTTGTGTTTTGTCTGTGTTTGTTCGCTGTTTTGTCTTGTGTTTTGTGTTTTCCTGTTCTTGCTCTGTCTTGAGTCGGCCACCCCCCAATAAAAAAATAAAAAAATAAAATAAAATAGAGGAAAATAAAATAAAAAAATAGGAAAAGTGGGGATTGGGCCTGAGCATATAGATAGATAGAATAGATTGCTGACCCAGCGCCGATCCTAATCCGTTATTCTGTTAGTATAAAAGGTATACACTAGTTGTTGTTGTTGTTGTGTTTGTTCCCCAGGTTGTCTGGCCGAACAGCCCCAAGGTCCTGAGCAAGGCCAAGGCCATAAACGAGCGCCCCCACAAAACCCTCCCTGCCTACGGTACCACTAACAAAGCCCGGGTGACGGAAGCCACTCCAAGGCTTGGAGCTGAGGAGGGTGCAGAAATGCCCGGGAAACCAAAGCCCCATTTAAGGCCCTGTACCCCTCAACAATTATGAAGGGAAAGTTGAGGGGCAAGGGAAAAATGTGACGCTTTGGCTCCCAATCTGCCAACCTCTAGGTTGGCAGTAGGGAGGTCATTACACGTAAAAGATGCCGTCACTTGAGATCTAGAAGATATATAAGTAAAAGGAACAGTCAGAGTAGGCTATGGGTATGGCAGAGATTGCTCAGCTCTCACTCTGATAGACCAGCCCATCACCACATGACTAGAACCAAATCCTCTCATCATCAGCTAGGAAAGGCCCTAGAAAGCCGCCTTTGGCGGGGGGATAGCTCCCCTATTTCAACTCCTTTCGGGGTTGGGCACCCTCCGGTATACACTATAGGCCTACTTGATTTTTTTCCATACTCTAGAATCGTAGATGTGGCAACTGCGCGGTAATGTCTCGTGATTGGTTGGAGTGAATGTGTTTCATTTTGTGCTTGTGATAACAATTAAAATAACTGTTTCATTGTAATTATTTGACTGATCATATCTACAAAATATAATAGTGTCTTCTATTCTAAATCTTGTAAATGCCGTTTAGCATTGATATTCTGCAATACAAACAAGCATTAACCAAAAATGCATCTGTACCCAAGTCAACTGATGCCCAAACGAACATTGACATTTCAATACACGAATTCTATTTGAAAATTAAATGACATTAGACTGTTTAACCACATACAAAAGATAGTGTAACACTTAAGTACATGTAGTAGCCTACATTTAAAGTAACCTATATGTTCAGGGAATTTAGTAAATGTGGTGGTTGGGGAGGGAGAGGGAGAGGGTGGTCCTGAGGCGGGAAGTTTAAATCTGTTAACCAGACTGTTATCAAGCTTTTCCTTCAGGGGTATATTCATGTAAATATGTTCATGGACATACACATTTTTATGTAGCCAATAATATTTTGTGTAATTTACTTGTACGAAAATTGGGTAGCCTACAGTTATGAAGATATTCTCCTGTTGCTTACCCAGGACCGTACCCTAAACAACTCTGCCTCACCAAGCCTAGGGCCTTTCCTAGCTGATGCTGAGAGGATTGGGTTCTAGTCATGTGGTGATGGGTTGGTCTATCAGAGTGAGAGCTGAGCGATCTCTGCCATACCCATAGCTTACTCTGACTGTTCCTTTTACTTATATATCTTCTAGATCTCAAGTGACGGCGTCTTTTCCGTGGATTGACCTCCTCACTGCCAAGATTGGTAGCCAAAGCATCACATTTTTCCCTTGCCCCTCAACTTTCCCTTCATAATTGCTGAGTGGCACAGGGCCTTAGGTGGGGCTTTGGTTTCCCGGGCGTTTCCACACGCTCCTCAGCTCCCTGCCTTGGAGTGGCTTCGGTCACCCGGGCTTTGTTAGTGGTAAGCAGGGAGGGTTTTGTGGGGGCGCTCGTTTATGGCCTTGGCCTTGCTCGAGACCTTGGGGCTGTTCGGCCAGACAGCCTGGGGAACAAGAACAACAACAACCAAGCCTATAAACCACTTGTCATCTCCAGACATCACCTTTTGCTCCCCAGAACTCGCCCCCACAACATCCTGGAGGGTGGTCAGAACCTTAGGCTCTGACCACCTCCCGATCATTATCACCACCAAAACCAGACTCACCCCAGCTAGCCACAAACACACATACACCAATTATAAAAGAGCTAACTGGGAAGCATTCACAAATGAGACAGAACAACACTTCACAACTCTAAACAGTACACCCATCACTAACATCAACAATGCTGTACACATACTCATAAAACTATCCAAAACGCTGACAAGAAACACATTCCAAGAGGTAACAGAAAAAGACACAACCCCAACTTCACACCAGAAATTCAAAACCTCATCAGACAACGCGACATACTGAAACACTCCCCAGCACCCCACACACAAGACATCACGCAACAAATTCAAGCACTTAACACCCAAACTAACAACAAAATACAAGAACAACAAAAACTAAATTGGAATAACTTCCTACAAACACTTGATCACAAAACAAACCCCAAAAAACTATACAAAACACTAAACAGCATCACACTTTCCAACAGCAACACAACACAATCACATGCTGCAATCACAACAATAGACTCTACTCCTTCATGTAAACAACAAGCAAACACTCTCATCAATCACTTCTCACATGTCAGCCACCTAAAACCTCACAAAGACGACCGACGTGTCATCCGACGTAAGAGACAATTCCCCACAGACCCTGACTATACACCCTTCACCAATCACCAGACAAAGCATATCATCAACAATCTCAAGCACTCACCCGCCTGTGGCCTAGACAACATAAGCAACATACACCTCAGACACCTGGGACCACAAGGCATACAAGCACTCACTAACATATCAAACTACAGCTATTCACACAACACAATACCAGACATTTGGAAGCATGGTATCATCATCACATTCCCCAAACCCAACAAAGACCCCACGCTACCCTCCTCGCACCGCCCCATCACACTCCTTTGCTCCCCCTCCAAAGTCATGGAACGCCTAGTATTACAACTAATTACACCTGACCTACCCCTAGCTCCAACACAACATGGCTTTAGGCCACTGCACTCCACAAACACTCTTCTCACAGACCTTACACAAAGAGCTTTCGACGGCATCAATTCAGCTAGACCACCACACAGATCACTATTAGCCACACTCGACATTAGTAAAGCCTTCGATGCCATCCCCCGCCACAACCTAACAAACAAAATCTACAACACAAACATGCACAACAACACAAAACGGTGGCTGGCCAACTTCCTAGCAGGCAGATGTGCACACGTATCTTTTGCCGGTCAGTCCTCTAAAATCAGAAACTTTCCAAACGGAGTCCCACAAGGATCCGTCCTATCGCCCGCACTCTTCAATCTGTACATGCACGATATAACTACACCCAATACGCCCCAAATAAACTTAGCCTCCTATGCAGATGACATAACACTCACATGCACACACCATGACCCAAAAAGAGCAACAGATCTCCTTCAACCCTATCTCAACACACTACATGGCTGGTGCACTACAAACAGACTTAATCTAGCCCCAGCCAAATCCACCGCAACCCTGCTCACAAGTTGGACAGGAGAACACGAATACATCCCTCAACTCACCATAAACAACACACCCCTAACACATACACACACACCCAAAATCCTAGGAGTAACATATGATACTCATATGACATTCAAACAGCACACCACAAACATTAAAAAGAAACTGACACCCAGACTTAACGCCCTCAGGTCACTTGCTCACACAAAATTTGGACACAACAAAGAAACTACCACCACAGTATATAAACAATACATAAGATCAGTGATGGAATACGCAAGCCCAGCCTGGGCTTCTAACCTAGCTGAAACACATCATAAGACCTTACAGACTATTCAAAACAAAGCCCTGAAGATCATTACAGGCTGCACAGCTACTGCACCCACAGATCACCTACATCAAGAAACCAAAATCCTCAAAGTCAAAGACCATCTGGACATGAGAGGCACTCAATTCCTGGCAGCAGCCTCCACGAACCAAGACCACCCACTAAACTACATGGCAACACACCCACAGACACCAAGAAATATCAAAACAACACCCAGCACACGGTATCACACACAATTATTGTCCTCTCTCCCTCCCTGCCCACCCCGAACCAACTTCCAGAAGCACATCCATACTCATATCTCTCACCGATCCATCCACTCACTCACAGACAACACGCAGCTGCATGCACGACCTCCCGAAATCCATCCTTTCGAATCCTCCCTTCCTCGCGAGGACAGAGTCCACCTGGCCAGGCTGAGATGCGGACACCATCCAGCTCTCCTGAGCTATCAGAAGAGACTGGATGACTCCGTTGTCGACACCTGCCCGGGATGTAACACAGCACCCCATACCATTAAACACATCATAAAAGACTGCATTTCACACAACCACTTACGCCAACAACACAATCTACACTCAATGAGAGCTCTGTGGGAAAGCCCGATCGTGGCCATGGCCTTTCTCAGGGACTCGGGGCTGTTCGGCCAGGCAGCTTAGGGAACAACAACAACAACAACAACCACTTGTCAGTTTCAGGCTACCCAATTTTCGTACAAGTAAAATACACAAAATATTATTGTCTACATAAAAATGTGTAGGCCTATGTCCATGAAAATATTTACATGAATATACCCCTGAAGGAAAAGCTTGATAACAGAGTCTGGTTAACAGATTTAAACTTCCCGCCTCAGGAACACCTTCTCCCTCCCCAGCCACCACATTTACTAAATTCCCTGAACATATAGGCTACCGTACTTTAAATGTAGTACATGCCTTATATTACATGTACTTAAGTGTTATACTGTACTATCATTTGTATGTGGTTAAACAGTCTAATGTCATTTAATTTTCAAATAGAATTTGTGTAGGGTAAGACGGGGTAATTTCGCCGAAAATTGCAGTTTTTGACGAATAGAAACTGCCACAAATGTAATTTTTAAATTTAATTTTTTATCTATACATTAAGCCTTTCTGCTATAGATGCCCAAAAAACAAAAACAAATATATAGTGTTTTGGTCATGCTGCCGATTTTTTGAAAAAAGTTACTCTCGCGGCAAAATTACCCCGCCGCGACCTATTTTACGCATCATCTAGCTAGTAAACTAGATACCATTATATGATTAATGGCCAGACAAAACACTAGCGCACAGGTAAAAGCAATGAAAACATTCACAAACCCAAACTGACACTAAACATACCAATAGAAAGACTGGGAAGCATTCACAAATGAGACAGAACAACACTTCACAACTCTAAACAGTACACCCATCACTAACATCAACAATGCTGTACACATACTCAATAAAACTATCCAAAACGCTGACAAGAAACACATTCCAAGAGGTAACAGAAAAAGACACAACCCCAACTTCACACCAGAAATTCAAAACCTCATCAGACAACGCGACATACTGAAACACTCCCCAGCACCCCACACACAAGACATCACACAACAAATTCAAGCACTCAACACCCAAACTAACAACAAAATACAAGAACAACAAAAACTAAATTGGAATAACTTCCTACAAACACTTGATCACAAAACAAACCCCAAAAAACTATACAAAACACTAAACAGCATCACACTTTCCAACAGCAACACAACACAATCACATGCTGCAATCACAACAACAGACTCTACTCCTTCATGTAAACAACAAGCAAACACTCTCATCAATCACTTTTCACATGTCAGCCACCTAAAACCTCACAAAGACGACCGACGTGTCATCCGACGTAAGAGACAATTCCCCACAGACCCTGACTATACACCCTTCACCAATCACCAGACAAAGCATATCATCAACAATCTCAAGCACTCACCCGCCTGTGGCCTAGACAACATAAGCAACATACACCTCAGACACCTGGGACCACAAGGCATACAAGCACTCACTAACATATCAAACTACAGCTATTCACACAACACAATACCAGACATTTGGAAGCATGGTATCATCATCACTTTCCCCAAACCCAACAAAGACCCCACGCTACCCTCCTCGCACCGCCCCATCACACTCCTTTGCTCCCCCTCCAAAGTCATGGAACGCCTAGTATTACAACTAATTACACCTGACCTACCCTAGCTCCAACACAACATGGCTTTAGGCCACTGCACTCCACAAACACTCTTCTCACAGACCTTACACAAAGAGCTTTCGACGGCATCAATTCAGCTAGACCACCACACAGATCACTATTAGCCACACTCGACATTAGTAAAGCCTTCGATGCCATCCCCGCCACAACCTAACAAACAAAATCTACAACACAAACATGCACAACAACACAAAACGGTGGCTGGCCAACTTCCTAGCAGGCAGATGTGCACACGTATCTTTTGCCGGTCAGTCATCTAAAATCAGAAACTTTTCCAAACGGAGTCCCACAAGGATCCGTCCTATCGCCCGCACTCTTCAATCTGTACATGCACGATATAACTACACCCAATACGCCCCAAATAAACTTAGCCTCCTATGCAGATGACATAACACTCACATGCACACACCATGACCCAAAAAGAGCAACAGATCTCCTTCAACCCTATCTCAACACACTACATGGCTGGTGCACTACAAACAGACTTAATCTAGCCCCAGCCAAATCCACCGCAACCCTGCTCACAAGTTGGACAGGAGAAACACGAATACATCCCTCAACTCACCATAAACAACACACCCCTAACACATACACACACACCCAAAATCCTAGGAGTAACATATGATACTCATATGACATTCAAACAGCACACCACAAACATTAAAAAGAAACTGACACCCAGACTTAACGCCCTCAGGTCACTTGCTCACACAAAATTTGGACACAACAAAGAAACTACCACCACAGTATATAAACAATACATAAGATCAGTGATGGAATACGCAAGCCCAGCCTGGGCTTCTAACCTAGCTGAAACACATCATAAGACCTTACAGACTATTCAAAACAAAGCCCTGAAGATCATTACAGGCTGCACAGCTACTGCACCCACAGATCACCTACATCAAGAAACCAAAATCCTCAAAGTCAAAGACCATCTGGACATGAGAGGCACTCAATTCCTGGCAGCAGCCTCCACGAACCAAGACCACCACTAAACTACATGGCAACACACCCACAGACACCAAGAAATATCAAAACAACACCCAGCACACGGTATCACACACAATTATTGTCCTCTCTCCCTCCCTGCCCACCCCGAACCAACTTCCAGAAGCACATCCATACTCATATCTCTCACCGATCCATCCACTCACTCACAGACAACACAGCTGCATGCACGACCTCCCGAAATCCATCCTTCCGAATCCTCCCTTCCTCGCGAGGACAGAGTCCACCTGGCCAGGCTGAGATGCGGACACCATCCAGCTCTCCTGAGCTATCAGAAGAGACTGGATGACTCCGTTGTCGACGCCTGCCCGGGATGTAACACAGCACCCCATACCATTAAACACATCATAGAAGACTGCATTTCACACAACCACTTACGCCAACAACACAATCTACACTCAATGAGAGCTCTGTGGGAAAGCCCGATCGTGGCCATGGCCTTTCTCAGGGACTCGGGGCTGTTCGGCCAGGCAGCTTAGGGAACAACAACAACAACAACAACATAGAAAGACGTCGCACGCACACACACACAACTGAACAGGGCGGGCAGAAATGCAGGTGTGTCACACATGTAGGCCTAGGCGCCACTGTGTCTAGTGTGGGTGTGGAGTTGTGGACATGTCTAGTGCGATTGTGGACGTATTTATTAGGCCTATGGGTGTGGAAGTATTTAGTGCGGGTGTGGACGTGTCTCGTGTGGGTGCGGCGTGTAGGTTGCTAGTGCAAAGTACCAGGCAGCAGCTGATGGCTACTGCCAACACTGTGTCACACGCAAACTTACAAACAAACAAACACACATACAAACACACCCACAAACACCCTACCATACTATCAGACACGCCGCTAGCCCCGGTGCCAGGCCTCGCGAAATTACAACACAACCTAAGCCAAATAGATCTACAACCTAAGCCAAACTAGCTATACAACCTAAGCCAAACTTGCTCTACAACCTAAGCCAAAACTGCTCTACAACCTAAGCTAAACTGCAGCCGAATCCATGCAATAGTTTCGGAGATATAGGCGTTTGAGTGCATATTATTAGCGTCGCGGCGAAAGTACCCCGTCTTACCCTACTGAAATGTTAATGTTCGTTTGGGCATCAGTTGACTTGGGTACAGATGCATTTTTGGTTAATGCTTGTTTGTATTGCAGAATATCAATGCTAAATGGAATTTACAAGATTTAGAATAGAAGACACTATTATACTTTGTAGATATGATGAGTCAAGTAAATACAATTAAACAATTACCGTATTTTAATTGTTATCACAAGCAACCTACGAAATGAAACACATTCACTCCAAACAATTAAGAGACATTACCATGCAGTTGCCACATCTACGATTCTAGAGTATCAGCTGGAAAAATATCAAGTACAGGGTATATATATATATATACTGTATATATATATATTTTTTTTGTTTTTTGTTTTTTTTCTTTCCCCCCTCCAACTACTCCCTCTCGGGCATAGGCTGATAGCCTTTTATACTCAACCGCTGAACACGGTGAGGCCCGTGAGGTCTTGCTCCAGTCTAGGGAGTGAGACATGCGAAGCTTCACGGCTCGAAGCAATTCCATCTCTGAAGCCGCCTCGCCTCTGCTTCACAGACTCGGACCCTCACTCTAAGAACGCCACCTATTAAGCAATTAACTCACTAGGCATTGCTCCCCTGTATCATATTTTTGAATATGGGAATATTCATACAATGCTATTTAATCAGGGAACAATGAGGGTATTTTTTTGGCATTTCGGTGTGCTGTGGTAATGCATTGATACTAGGTACAGCACAAATTCCATCCCAATAATATCTTCCCATTGACATATTGGGATTCGAACCCGTGTCCATTGGATTACCAGGCCAGTGGCAAGACCACTCTGCCACACCTCCCCTTGAGCCTTGTTCTCTGCTAATAGCGAGCGGGAGCCGCTAACATAACTTGAAGGCATTGCTGCTAGGTACTAGCAACACTGCACGAGTCTCGGCTGGCTGCCATCACCAGCTACACCTTAGTTACCTCTCAGCTTTCGTGAGGGGAGTATCATGTCACGCCGTGGAAGAGTCATTTTGGCGAAAATGGCTGGTACTGAGAAGTCTATCTATCTATCTATTGCCTGACGCCGTGATCCCCGAAGGGGTGGCCACGAACGAACCGCCCCCATGCACCTCTGTCCCCAGTCAGTCGACGCCCCTCCCCCCAACCAGCACCACCTTCGTTCATGTACTTCCTCACTCCATCCTTCCACCTCATATTCGGTCTACCTCTCCCCCTCTGTCCCTCCACCTCGCTCTCATACACCCTCTTAGTCATTCTCTCGCTTTCCATACGTTCCATATGGCCGAACCATCTCAAGTTGTTCCTTTTCACACTTTCCAGCACATCTACCTCCACACCACACCTCCTTCTTACTTCCTCATTAGTCTGTCTATCCCTCCATGTAACTCCGCACGCACTCCTTAAGTAATTCATTTCCACTGCTCTCACTCTTGGTCTGAGTCTCTCAACCAACGTCCATGCTTCGCTTCCGTAAGTCAGTGTCGGGATTACCACACTGTCATGCAAGGACTTCTTCACTTCCATACTGACCACCCTATTTCTTGTTACTGCTTTTAGCGTTCCTACAACCCTCTTCCCCTGTTGTACCCTCTCCCGCACCTCTTCATCCATAGTCCCATCTTTACTCAACACACTGCCCAGATACTTAAAAGAGTTGACGATCTCCATAGCCTGACCGTTCAGCTTCACCTCACACTCTGTGACTTCACCCCTTTCGAAGACCATAACCTTGCTCTTCCCCGTATTTACCTTCAAATTCCGTTTTTTCGCACACTGTTCCAAACTCATTTACCAGACCCTGCAACTCCCATTCATTATCACTCATCAGAACTGTATCATCCACAAACAGCAGTATAGGTAGCTTCCACTCAATTCCCTCCCTTTTCAGCGATACACCAACATCCACTGCTCTTGATAGTATTTCTTTCATAACTCCATCCATATATACAGTAAACAACCACGGGGACATCACACACCCCTGTTTCAAACCAACATTCAGGTCAAAGAACTCGCTCTGCTCACTCTCCACACGTACTGCCGCCTTTGCACCCTCATACATGCTCTTCACTGCTTTCAGCAACTTGCCCTCTACTCCGTATATTCTAAGTACTTTCCACAAACCTTCTCTATCCACTCTGTCTGCCTTCTCCAAGTCCATAAAGGCAACATACACCTTTTGTTTCTTCTCCAGATACTTCTCCACAACACAATTCAGGGTAAAAATCTGATCTACACATCCTCTTCCCTTCCTAAAACCTCCCTGCTCGTCGCCTATCCATTTCTCCGTTCTCACTCCCACTCTCTCAATCACTACCCTACTGTATACCTTCCCTACTACGCTTAGTACCATACATAAATTGTAAAATGCTTTGGTACAGTTATGGGTTAAAACTACCGAATGTCACCTCTATGGTAACTAGATTATTTGATGACATGTTTAGACCTATGCTGGACTGAGTGTAAGTCATAACCCTAAAATTATCCTTAGAGTTTTCAATAGTTAAAGGTGAGGTTGAAGGTTGTGACTCTGAGATGGACTCAGTCTCCGGGCTCCACATCTTCAGTGCTGTATATATTAACTTGACTAATAGTACAGTAATGACTATTTGAGAGCTAGGATAGTAAAGGTTAGGTTACTTACATAATATAATATTTGGATTCTTGGTACCGTAATTTTTAACAATACACTACAGTACACTAGTGGCGTTATTACTGATTATTTTCAGCCCAAACTTTCAGAATGCACATATATACAGTATCACTATACACTACAGTGCTACATACAAATTATATGGGATTTTTTTTTATAATTCTGATTTAATTTATTTTTTTATTTTTAGCTCTAGAATAGGCTAACCTATAACCCCAACTTAGCGTCTTAGCCTTTTCTAAAGGTTTTCCTAATCTTTAGGAGAGGTTAGGTTATTTGTTTTGGTTATTCTAAAGCTAAATATTAAAAGATAAATTCTGAAAATCAAAATTTGAAGAACTATCTCCTACAGCAATAGGCCTATTATATAATACTGTACAGCATATTGATATATACCGGGTACCGGTAAATGTATTCTGAAAGTTTGGGATGAAGATAAACGGTATATAATAATGCCACAAGTGTCTTCTTGAAAGTTATTAGATGCTAAGATTGTATACATAGAATTTAGAAAATTAAAGGAAATGTGCTAATATCTATTTATTTATTGCAGGTGTCAGCTATGTTTGAGCAGGAGACCAGTAGAAGTGCGGGGAGCAGCAACAGCTCTAAAGCCCAGTGCCAGAAGGACACCAACAAGACCATCAACACTGGGCAAGATCCACTGCAGGAAGACAACAACAAGTCGGGCTTGAAGGATGTAACACCGCCCCAGGGAGAGGCCAACCAAGAGGGTACCACCACCAAGGACAATGTAAAGCAGGAGGAGATCTCTAAGAGAGACACCAGACAACGAAACGCTAAGCAAGAACTATCAGTAACACAGGAGGACAAAAAAAAGGAAGTACCGGTACCACAGGGAGACAAGAAGTCCGAGGTTTCAAAACAAGGAGTACCGCAGAGAGACAAGAAGCAGGAGATTTCTCTGAGAAGTAAAAAGGAGGAGAAACCAGAGGAGAACAAAAAGCAGGAAACACTAGAAAGCAAGAACCAAAATGCACCAGCTGAGAATAAGAAAGTAACACCAGCTGATAATAAGAAATTAACACCAGCTGAGAATAAGAAAGAAACACCAGCTGATACTAAGAAAGTAACACCAGCTGATAATAAGAAAGTAACACCAGCTGATAAAAAAGTAACACCAGCTGATAATAAGAAAGTAACACCAGCTGATAATAAGAAAGTAACACCAGCTGATAGTAAGAAAGAAACACCAGCTGATACTAAGAAAATAACACTTGCTGAAAATAAAATAGTAACACCAGCTGAGAATAAGAAAGCACCAGCTGAGAATAAAAAAGTAGCACCATCAGAAAATAAGAAGCAGGAGACACCAGCAGAGAGTAAGAAAGTAACACCAGCTGAGAATAAGACCATTACACCAGCTGAGAATAAGGAGGGAAAAGCACCAGCAAATAAAACACAGGAAACTGCACCAGAGAAGAAACAGCAAGCGACGCCGCTAGAGAATAAAAAGATAACCGAGACCGAGAATACCGGTACGAAACAGACTACTACACCAGAAGATAAGAAGAGAGAAGTGCCACAAATAAACAAGCAACAAGAAGCACAAAAGAAGGACAGGAAGGAAGAAGTATCACAAGGAGATCAAGCGGAGGAGGACAATAAACAGCTGAAGAAGGAAGAGATATCAGGAGACGACAAGAAGCAGCAGAAGAACCAAGAAATATCAGGAAGCGAACAGGAGAAGAAACAGGAAACACAAAACGAGGATAAGAAGGAAGACCTAACACAAGGAGACCAAAAAGAGGAAGACAAGGCACAACAGAAGGAAGACAAGAAAGAAAATTTACTGATATCACAGCAGAAGAAGCAAGAACTATCAGGAGACCAGAATAAGGAGAGCAAGAAACAGGTTTTATCTCGGCAAGAGAATCAAGAAATATCAAAAGACCAGGAGAAAGAAGACAAGAAACAGCAGAAGAATCAAGAAGTATCAGGAGACAACCAGAAGAAGGAGAGCAAGAAAGAGGGTACCCTACAGCTGGAGAAGAAGCAAGGGACCAGTAAAGCAGAAGACTCTCAGAACAGCGAAGAGGGAGAGTCGCAGGAGGATACAAATATAAGAAATCAAGGTGCCACAAGATCTACCACACCAGAAAAAGACACTGGCAAGGAGGAGGAAACTGAGACGAAGAAAGGTGTTTCGCAGCTTGGTGCCGGTGAGCAGAAAGAGTGTGACGCCACAAAGAGTGACTTACTCAGTGCCAGTCAAAGCAACCCAATTGACACCAGACAGAATCCTCAACCAGACACAAAGAAAACCTCAACGCAGGACGCAAAACAAAGTGCTACACAAAATACTAAGCAAGGTGCTACACAAGTCTCTCAGCAAAGCAATTTACAAGATACAAAACAAAGCAATATCACCACATCAGACACTAAACAAACCAATACACAAGACTCTAAGCAGAGCACTACACTCACACCAAGCACTAAGCTAAATACAACACAGGACACTAAGCTAAGTACTACAGAGGACCCTGTACAAATTAATACTCAAGAAATTAACCAAAACTCTGCCCCCACACCAGACACTAAACAAAAGGGTACCGTTACACAGGATACTAAGCAGAAAAATACACCAGACACTAAGCAAAGTACTGTACAGGACACAGAACAAACTATTTCACAGGTTACTAAACAAATTCCTGATCAGGAAAGCACTACCAAGGACATTAAAGAGAACACAAGACAGACTGACATACCTGTTAAAACTAGTGACGTAGAAAGCAAGCCTGACGACTCGAGTGAAGTTGCACCTCCGAGCCAATGTGGCCCCGTCCTCAGCACCTGTGATAGTGGCATGGGTAATACACTATTTTCGTCCCCGGACAAATGTGATAGTGAAATTGGGGACCGGAAAGATGGCAGTGGCTGTGATTGTGTAAAGCAGGATAGTGCGGAAGGGAAGACGAAGGTGTGTGTATCCTGTATAAAAGGAACGAGTCTTTCTAATCTTAAACGATGTAAATCTGATGAAGATGGTAGCATCTCGGGTGAAGTAAGCCATCTTACGGCTTTCAAGCGGGCTCGTATTCAGAGATTTGAAGTGAAGGATTGTCCGAGCAGTAGTGTAGATGAAGGCATAGAGTTACATGACTCCAGTGATGCTCTTGAGAACTCTGGAGAAGAAGACAACGAAAAATGTTCGAAGCCATGTGATAAAGGTATTGTACCGGTAGGTGATGCTAGTCGTGCATTTGGAAAGGAAAAAGACTTTGAAAATGCCTTGGCATTTAGAGACGCAAACAAAGTGCAACTGAAGTCATCAGATGTGCCTGAAATACAGGAGTTTGAATTATCAGCCAGATGTGATGGAAATGAGGTACCAGTACTACAATGCTTTGAAAAAGAACAGCTTAATCCTATTTTAGGTAGAGCAAGCATTCACAGCATACCAAAAACTGACTGCCAAAGTGTTTCTAAAAACATCTTATTGGGTGCTAATAGTCTGTGTGCAGATGGCAACCTTGGCCTAGGTGGATGCAATCTCGTTGGGGTGAACCGAAACCTGGTGACAGATAATTGTAATATAAATCTAGAAGGGTGCAGTGTGGGCATACAAGGGTGCAGTGCCAGTGGTGACTGTTACGCCCCCGGGGACAACCTCATGTGCCACGATGATCCCATGCGTGATACTGACTCAGAGGCCGGTGACTCCTGCTGTAGTGATGAAGAGCACGGGGAGGCCTGTCGGGGAGAGAATGGCTGTGTACATAGAGGTGGGGCTGACCCACTCGACCAAAACTGGGACTATGTGGTGGATGAGGAGTACAATGTTCCCAGAAAGCCCATCTTCAATGGCTCATCAGATCAACTGGAGAGAAGAAGCAGTCTCAAGAGGAAAGCTAGTGAAGAGCCAGAAGGTACGGTAATTATGCTTTGTTGTTTATTTTAACTGTGAAACTTAAGCCTCATTACCGTAATGTTTGTATTGTTCTAAGTTACTGATAAACATTGCTGACAAATTCATCAATTACTAGTGGGGTGAGGGCTGGTCCTATCCAGAGTGAGGTTTGGCATCTTTTACCCAACCTTAGCTGTCTCTTTTACTGTACTACTTTTCCTACTGGGGGCAGGGGGCTAGGAATTCTCCCCTTTTAAAATTCACCTACTAGATGAGACAGAGAAAAGGGCGAGGGAACGCGAAAGTGGTTCCGGACCCTAAGAATTGTAACTTTGTTGTTTATGTTCAGGCTCTGGCTCGAGTCAGCCACCCCCAGCTATGGGGTGTGTGCTTGGGTATATACATACATATACTAGTGGGAATTCAAGCCCCAATGTTTCAGATGAGAGCCCAGGGTGTTACCTCTGCTCTACACTGGCTTACAGATATCAGAACCTTTCAGTTACTGCGGCATTAAGATTTGATTTGCACTAAATTCATTCGACCATACAGATAGTTTTGCCCACTCTAAACTGCACTCTTTGTGAGATATCTGGGTAAAACTCTGTAGGCCTATAGTAAAAATGCGAATTAATTTTGTGCAGACTAAGTCCTAATTCAGCAGTAACTGCAAAGTTCTGCAAACTTTAAGCCAGTGCAGAGCAGAGATAACACCCTCTTGTAGATATTTGGGGGGAGCAAGGGGATACAGGTACTTGAAACTAGGATTGAAAAGTATGGTTATAGAAAGTACCCATCGTATTGATCCACCCACTAAACAGAAAAAAACATTAGGATATAAAGAACTTGCCAGATTGGGACAAATACTCTTTGACTATCGGTACAATAACAAAGTTGACATACCATACAGTAGAGTATAGAGGGCATATGCAAAATTCAAATAGTACAGCCATTATACGGTAATCAAGGTAAAAAATATATATATTATGAAAAATGACTGAATAACTGTAACCCTCCTGACCCTCACTATACTGTATTTGTATACAAGTTTTTAAATTGTTTAAGCTATTAATTTAACCTTGGTTTCAACTTCACTCGGAGTAAAGGGGGGACTGGGAAGAAAATGTTGTGTTTGACTGTACAATTGCCTGCAGTGAAAGGTGGTACGGTACAATTTTAATGAACAAATCTGACACTGACTGACAAGATATTTTTAAACGTCTCTTTGAATACATATCCAAGTCATTGTTTTCCCACTTACAATGTTCACTGTCACAAAGTTATATTATTATTGTGTAGCCTACCTGCTACTTAGCCAGGCGATTATACCTTTTGAGAATGTGTAGCTAATTATTTTACTGCAACTTGTCTATCAACACCTTCATTTTATTCTTTTTGATTCTTTCAGTACTGTATATGATATTACCTTCGTTTCCTTTTATTCTGGCCATAATTAGACAATTTTGTTTAATTTTAGTAAGGTTTAGGAGAGTTAGAGGGTAACCAGTACTATAGTTTACATACCCGATAGCCTAGTTTATAACTCTTTAATTCCTGTACTGAGCTAATGCAACACAGATTAAAATTGAAATGATGATGTTTGTACTGCCTTATTGTAGCATAGTTAAGACTGGTGTGATGCAGATTCGCCAGGTGTAAGTGCTTCAGGGGGACTTTGTTGAGTCTTGGTGAGACACTGCTAGAGCTATACCAACATCAGTCACTGTGATGACATGATGGGGCTGTGTTGTGGCAAGTCATTATTGTACTGTACTACGGTAAAGAGACTAAGACCACGCTCTCTGTGGATGAAGCATTCTTTAAACTTTTATGTACCGTAAAACCGGGTCGCTTCGGTCTGTGGTGATAACTTCGGACATCGGCGATAATAAGTAATTAGCCATTGTCATTATATAATGGAAACGCTTTTTATTGTTTTTTTTTGTGGGGTCCGTTTAGAGAAATGGCAAAGGAAGAGCATGTAAAAGCCCTAGAGAACTGACACGAGTATATGTACACGAAAAAAAAATATATATATGACGAAAAAATTTAAATTTTTCGCTACCCTGCCAAACTTCTATCACCCCGAAGAAATTTGTTTGTATGAATGATGTGACTGATATAATTTTGTAGTAACATTACCAGAGACAACATCCACCAAAGGAAATTTGTTACACTTACATATAATGCTCTAGCTAGAACACTTATCATTTAACCTATTGTGCTTTCCAAAAAAAAAATTTTGACTTCGGACATGGAACAAACAAATCGTTTGTTATTATTTGCCCTATGAAAATAATTCATAATACCTGGCCATCATTAAAATGGTGGTTAAAGATCAAATAATCATTCTCTGAGTCCAAAAACCCATAAAAAATATGATAATATGCTAACCGATTTATGTATTTAGGATAATTCTGGATATATAATATACGGTATATAAATTAGGAGAGGCATATATCTTTTCCAAAATAATTGTTATCTTCCGTAAGAAATGCCAACACATACGTTATACCTATAAAAATGCTCAAATTCATAAAAATTTATATGCAGTGATAGAGTATACATACCTATATATTTTCACTAGGTCTAGTTAATTTTCGAGTTATTGATTTGACAGCATTGGTTATTTTTCCTGATCAATATTTTCTAAGAGTGAGTTCAATGCCTAACGAGAACAGATCCAAAAAGAAAATCTGTTAAACATCGTATATAACCCCCTCCTATACTGATTATACAGGCCTAAAAGTATTGACTGTGCATTTTCCAGTAAGACATCGGACAGGAATAAGCAACAATAATAAAATATTCATATAAAATAGTAGGAGCCGAAAAATGAATGAATTAAAACCACGAACGTAGGTCCGAAGTTCCCCTCCGTTTGTCCGAAGTTATCCCAGCTTTCTTGGCAATCATTTTCCATAAGAAATCACTGTATGTCCGAAGTTATCCAGCAGCAATATAGTGTTTAGTGAAGGATATAATATATGGAGATATGATAGAAAGGGAAAAAGGGGAGGTGGAGTGGCAGTATTAGTTAAGAACCCTATGACAGCAAAGCAAGTGGAGTTAAATAATGACAAGGCAGAAATAATGGCAGTTGAACTCAATGATATAGAAGGAAAAAAGCTAGACATAGCAGTAGTTTACATGCCACCAAAGACCAGAGCATGGAGGGAGTTAGAGTTTGAGGAGATGGTCGAGGATATGATTCAGTCGTTGAGAAGATTGCTTTTAAGAAAGAATAGATTGATCTTGGTGGGAGATTTCAACTGTGGTGAGGTCAATTGGGAATCGGGAGATGCAGGGCCAAATCAGAGATCTTGGGGAAGTCGGCTATTAGAGTTGGTTACGGATAATGTACTTGCACAACATGTGAAGGAGAATACTAGAATGAAGGGTAATAACGAACCTTCTAAACTCGATCTGATTTTTACAAAAGATCATCACGAAATTAGTGATATAAACTATCTATGTCCTGTAGGCAAAAGTGATCACCTATTACTGAAATGGAAGTTTATCTCGAGTAATGCCAATAGATTATACAATAGCTATATAAATGACAGACTAAATTATAGTAAAGCTGCTTATGTATCCTTGAAAAGATATTTAGAGGGAGAAGATTGGGATCTTATTTTGAAGGAACAAGATGTACAAGGTAAATATAGTAGGTTCCTCAAATTTTTTAGAGAAGGAACCAATCTGTTTGTCCCAAGATATAAAACTGGAAATTTTACTAAGCAGAAAGAATGGTTTAATTTGAAATGCAAAATAGCATTGGGTAGGCGTGATGCAGTTTGGGCTAGATTAAGAAGAAAGAACACTGAGAGTAATCAGAATAAATATAAACAGGAGAGGAATAGATATGTTAGCATAATTAGGCAAGTTAAAATGAACTATGAGAAGAACATGTGAATAAATGTGAAAGTGACTCTAAATTGTTTTATAAATATATAAACAGTAAGTTGAAGGTAAAGAAAGAAATTACTAAGTTAAGAGTAGATGCTAGGACGTATGAAAATGTAACGGACATGTGCGAGGTAATGAATAACAAATTGGGGTCGGTTTTTACTAGAGAGGAAAGTTTTGACGAACCACAGGCGGGAGTACTGGAGAGTGGTCTTAGCAAGATTGAAATACTAGAGATAAGCTGTTATCTGCAATGAGAGGACTTGAAGTAAGGAAAGCTATGGGGCCGGATTAAGTGTCTGCCTGGGTTTTAAAGGAGTGTGCAGAGCAATTAGTGGAGCCAGTGAGGGACATACATACTGTACATACATACATACATACATACATACATACATACATACATACATAACATTTTAAGACTGAGTGTTCCACACATAAGTACAGTTTCAGTCTCTTGTCCTAATGGCGGCGTTCCAGGCAACCCTGTTAAGGGCTGCTTCACTTGTCAAGTTCTTGGATTTGAGATCGGCACGTATAGTCCGATCCCAGGACTTCCTCGGTCCACCCCTTGGTGCAGCTCCCTCCACAATCACAGACCTGCATTTTTTCACCCAATTTTGTTCATCCATTCTCTCCACATGTCCATACCATCCCAGTCTACTTGTACGCATCACCTCGCTAATACTCTTTATACCTAAACGTCTCCTCAGCTCAACATTTGTTATTCTATCCTGTAGCCTGGCCCCACACATCCATCTCACCATTCTCATCTCATTATGCTCCATTCTGTTGACATCCTCTACTTTAATGGCCCATGTTTCTGAGGCATACGTCATTGCACTTCTAACACATGAGGCATACACCTTTCCCTTCAGGGGGAGAGGCATTCTTTTCATGGTCAGGATTAGCATCAGTTCTCTGAACTTCCCCCAGCCACACCTAATTCTAGCAACAGTGGCAGCCTCGGCCCCACCACCGGCAGAGATGGTATCTCCTAGGTAACAAAACTTGTTCACCAGCTCCAAAGACGCATTTCCAAAATTCACAGCCACAGGATCATCACCTAACACAAGCTCGCCTTTGCACACTACGCACTCAAATTTCTCTATTTCTGACTTATCCTTCCTTTATTCTACTACAGTTCTTACTCCCATGGTGTACCCAACATCAACAGATGCTACATTGAATTGAGTTAGCGCCCACTCCCTTTCCACACACTGCACATGGGTATGCACCGCTCTTTTCCACATTGCCTCGTCTCAATCTACAATGCATCACCTTGGTTTTGTTAATATTGACTTTCAAACCCTTGCTCGCCATACCCTCTCTCCACTCTCTGAATTTGGCCTCAGCATCTTGCACACTGTCAGCTATTAGGACTAAATCGTCTGCATAAAACAGTTCCAACGGGAGTCCGCCTCTAAAAACTCTAGACAGCGCCTCCAAGACCATAATAAAGAGGAGGGAGCTTAACACTGAACCCTGATGGACTCCAACACGGACTGCGAACTCATCACTCGGTACACCCTTCACCCTCACCGCACTTCGCGAATCCTCATACATCTTCATTATCACACGCACCAACCACTCTTCCACACCAAGTTTCCTCATAGACCACTGCACAACATATCTAGGCACCTTATCAAAGGCCTTCTCCAGGTCTACAAACACAGAGTAAAGATCCTTGCCATTTAGTAAGTATCTTTCCTGTATCTGCCTGACTATGAAGATAGCATCGGTTGTACCCCGTCCTGGCATAATACCAAATTGCATATCATCAATAGAGATGCTTTGCCTGATCAAACCCTCAAGGACTCTCACAGACCTTCATGATTTGGTCGAGCATTTTCAGGCCCCTATAATTTCCTCTATCTAGCGCATCCCCTTTTCCTTTGTATATATTTACTATTACACTTTTGAGCCAATCTTCTGGGATTTTCTCATCTTTAACCCTTGTCTAGCGGGGTGTTTTGGGCTCATTTGGGCATATTCAGGCCCTCCTGCATGATACATCAAGCCTCTGCATGAAAAAAAAATTATTTAGCAAAAAACTAGGCACTAAAAGCTTCAAAATGAGACCAGAACGAGCTACGTAGCACTCGTGGTTCTCTTGCAGTGGTGCCACGAACATGGAAGTTTAGCATATATCGGTATATTTTTCCCAGCTATGCTCACTACTGGCTACACTGCCGGCCTCTCGAGAACACAGGGAACATGAGCTAATGGGCAGCGGTAAGCCCTGGGAGTCGGCTGTCTGGCCCGCTGCGCTCCCGGCCATTTGCACTCGATTTTAACCCTTTAAAAGCCTTAATAATGCTCCTAACTTGCTGCAAATTGGTGCACGACTTAAGTCGAGCGCCGCTCTTTAACCCGCTGAGCCCCGGCTAGTTATAATATTTTGTTCACCCCAGTCCCAAGCCATTTTCACGTTTTGTTTTTGTTTGCTAAAATGGAAGACAAGGGTGAGAAATGAAAAAAAAAAAAAAAAAATCACCTCGGATATTTTTTTTTGGGGGGGGGGAGCCTCAAAAAAATTTGTTGAGCCAAAATGGAAGAGAATGGTGAGAAATGAAGAAAAAAATAAAGAAAAACTCACCTCGGTCATTTGGGGGGCGGGGTCGAAAGTTCGTCGCCCCCGCATGACCACCTGCCCGGGAGCACTAGGGTGAAAACTGAGTATGGCATTGTACGGCATACATCCTAAGGAGTGTCTCACATAAATCTCAAGCCTCTAGCTCCCATACGACCGGAGTAATAAAGGTTCAAAGTGGCGGTGAACTAAGGGTGTAAAGTATCCCCACTAAGCCCACCACCACCGGTCGCGCGGCTGTCTTGGCCCGCTCACACCTACCGGCCCGGCTCGCACACACACTACGGTACCTCCCCCTCCTATTCTCCCGCCATTTCCTACCTTACGAGCCACGTAACTGATTTTAATATGCCGGACGCACGTGATGCGTCGCTGGGAGCTGGTGATCAAACACTGCCGACGCATCACGTGCGACGCTGGGATCCAGTGGGTTAAGGGTTAATAATGGTGTTTATCAACTCAGTGACTAAGTTTACACCAGTCTCTCCTGAGGCTTTTATCATCTCAGCGACAATGTCAGATGATCTTCCTTAGATAAAGGACAGGTTCCTGTTGAATGGAAAAGAGCTAATATCATTCCGATATACAAGAATGGAAACCCTGAGGACCCTCTAAACTATAGACCAGTTTCACTTACTAGTATTGTATGCAAGATTTGTGAAAAGCTAATTAGGAAGAGATGGATGAAAATGTTGGAGAGAAAGAAGATAATAACGCCAAAGCAATTTGGATTCAGAGAAGGGACATCTTGTGTTACCAGTCTGCTATGTTACTACAGTAGGGTGATAGATGTACTGCAAGAAAGAGGCGGATGGGTGGACTGCGTCTACTTAGACCTTTCCAAAGCATTCGATAAGGTACCACATAAGAGATTGTTATCTAAGCTTGAGACGATGGGATGTGTCAGGGGGAGTTTGCTAAAATGGATGGAGAGCTATTTAACAGATAGAGAAATGAGGACCAACATTAGAGGAACTTACTCATCGTGGCGGAAAGTTGAGAGTGGTGTGCCGCAGGGATCTGTGTTGGCACCTCTTATGTTCCTTATGTACGTGAATGACCTGCCGATAGGCATAAACTCCTACATGTCAATGTTTGCAGATGACGTAAAAATTGTGAGACAAATAACAAATATAAGTACAGTCTGGCCTGCCAATACGCGAGAATATGGGCGACACGCGAGGGCACGGAATGAAAATTCGCGTATTAGCAATAGAGTATTATATGGGAATAAATCGATATGGGCGGCACTGACTCCAAGTTGTATACTTTAGGCCTATTTATCTCCGTCAATTGCCACAAAAGGTACATATATGTATACATAAACATCCAAATCATAAGAAAATATAACATAATAAATAACTCGCCTTAAAATTAACAGTAAATGTCCAACACGAGTCGGACAGCTGTTGCGCGAGCATGGACTGAGGGTAGACTGGCGTATCCCACAATGCCCTGCGTGCCTACGTAACTGGCGCGGAATGGTGGGGGGCCTCGCGTATTAGCTGAACTCCCCGGAATTGCCCTTATATCGGGCCCGGATTCGCGTTTTAAAGGTACATCACACGTTTTGAAAGTTTTGGGTATGATTCGACCCCCTCCTCGCGTATAAGGTGAATCGCGTATTAAAAGCTCGCGTATTGGCAGGTCAGACTGTAGTTGTGAGGAGCTGCAAGGGGATTTAGATAAAATATACGAATGGAGCACCAAGTGGAAAATGAAATTTAATATAAGTAAATGTCATGTGTTAAATATGAGTGAATGGAGAATGCTTGTGAATAGTTGAGTGAACACGTGGTCATTTGGAGTAAGGGGTCGGGCGCGAGTTGGACTAGATAATAGTCCATCAGGCGCCTGGCCCGGGGAGACGATTAATATGAAGGGTGCGCCTGGAAGTGTGGTGGGAGGGCTTGTGGCTTTGGCTCCGCTGCATGTCTGCCTGCCGAGATCGGAACCTCTCCGGGTGGTCGGGGCCGGGGGAGTGCTGGAGCGACCTTGGTGACCCTGGTCTCTGGGTCTTCTCCTGGGTGACCTGGATGTGTGTGAGTTTGTGCTTTTTATCTGTGTTTATTTGTTGTTTTATGTTGTTTTTGTGTTTTCCCTGTTCTTGCTCTGTCTTGGGTCGGCTACCCCCAAAATGGGGATTGGGCCTGAGCATATAGATAGATAGATAGATAGATGTGTTAAATATGGGAAGAAGTGTGAATAGACCAAATTGGGAGTACAGGATGAGAGATAATATAATTAGCAAGGCCGAAAAAGAAAAGGATTTAGGGTTGATTATACAAGATAGCTTGTCGCCAGAGAAACATATTAACAAGCTCTTTAGCGGAATGTATGCAATGGCCTAACAGTGTGCGAAAAACGGAATTTGAAGGTAAATACGGGGAAGAGCAAGGTTATGGTCTTTGAAAGGGGTGAAGTCACAGAGTGTGAGGTGAAGCTGAACGGTCAGGCTATGGAGATCGTCAACTCTTTTAAGTATCTGGGCAGTGTGTTGAGTAAAGATGGGACTATGGATGAAGAGGTGCGGGAGAGGGTACAACAGGGGAAGAGGGTTGTAGGAACGCTAAAAGCAGTAACAAGAAATAGGGTGGTCAGTATGGAAGTGAAGAAGTCCTTGCATGACAGTGTGGTAATCCCGACACTGATTTACGGAATCGAAGCATGGACGTTGGTTGAGAGACTCAGACCAAGAGTGAGAGCAGTGGAAATGAATTACTTAAGGAGTGCGTGCGGAGTTACATGGCCGGATAGACAGACTAATGAAAGTAAAAGGAGGTGTGGGTGGAGTAGATGTGCTTGAAAGTGTGTAAAAGGACAACTTGAGATGGTTCGGCCATATGGAACGTATGGAAAGCGAGAGAATGACTAAGAGGGTGTACGAGAGCGAGGTGGAGGGACAGAGAGGGAGAGGTAGACCGAATATGAGGTGGAAGGATGGAGTGAGGAACTACATGAACGAAGGCGGTGCTGGTTGGGGGGAGGGGCGTCGACTGACTGGGGACAGAGGTGCATGGGGGCGGTGGCCACCCCTTCGGGGATCACGGCATCAGGCAATAGATAGATAGATAGATAGATAGATGCAATGGCCTGGAATAGAAAGTTGCTCTGAACTACTTGGATGAGACCATGGTAGCGAAAATTATAAAAAGTATGGTTAGACCAAGATTGGAGTATGCAGCGGTGGTGTGGTCCCCGCATCTTAAGAAGCATATTCACAAGTTAGAAAGAATCCAGAGAGCAGTTACTAGATTGGTTCCTAGTCTTAGAGAACTACCATTTGAAAGGAGGCTAGACAAATTAAATCTACCGAGTCTAAAAGAGAGGAGAGAGACGGGAGACATGATAATAATGTACAAATGCATCGGAGGGCTGGAGAGGCTGGATAGGGAGGATATATTAATTATGGATACAGGAATAACTAGAGGCCACAGCTACAAAGTAAAAAGACCTACCTGCAAGAACGATATCAGGAAGTTTAGCTTCCCCTATAGATGTATTGACAAACGGAATAGGCTGGAGGAGTAGGTGGTAGGGGCAAGGAACATCCATATTTTCAAGAAAAAATTGGATGAAAGTAGACTGAGAGACGGGACAACACGAGCTTAGCTCAACTGTAAACTACAATTAGGTACGCGGCGGGTACCCAACCCCGAAAGGGGTTGAAATAGGGGAGCTATCCCCCCGCCAAAGGCGGCTTTCTAGGGCCTTTCCTAGCTGATGCTGAGAGGATTGGGTTCTAGTCATGTGGTGATGGGCTGGTCTATCAGAGTGAGAACTGAGCGATCTCTGCCATACCCATAGCTTACTCTGACTGTTCCTTTTACTTATATATTTTCTAGATCTCAAGTGACGGCGTCTCTTCCGTGGATTGACCTCCCAATCTACCAAGATTGGAAGCCAAAGCGTCACATTTTTCCTTTGCCCCTCAACTTTCTCTTCATAATTGCTGAGGGGCACAGGGCCCTGGGTGGGTCTTTGGTTTCCCGGGCGTTTCCGCACCCTCCTCAGCTCCCCGCCATGGAGTTGCTTCGGTCACCCAGGCTTTATTGTGGTCGGCAGGGAGGGTTCTGTTGGGGCGCTCGGTTATGGCCTTTACCTTGCTCGGGGCCTTGGGGCTGTTCGGCCAGGCAGCTTAGGGAACAACAACAACAACAACAATTAGGTACGTAAATACATGTCCGAAGTCAGCCACTTTTGAAGATGACTTCGGACATCATTTAGGATAGGATAGCTCTCTTATTATGGGGGATAATTTTAGGAGGTTTCCTGGATTACCGCGCACTATCACCACACATCACTTGACATAGTTAAATCTCTATAATGTGTTTACAGTCAGGAGAAATTGTTAAAAAACCTCGAAAAATGTCCGAAGTTACCCAGTTTTACGGTATGTATGGTCCCCGGACCCTAAGAATTGGAACTTTACAGGTTTCTGTTCGGGCTCTGTCTCGAGTCGGTCACCCCCAGCAATGGGGTATGTGCCTGAGTATATACATAGGCTATGTATGTATGTATGCATGCATGCATGCATATTGAAAGGATGAATACCAGTATACGCTGTTCTGAGTAATCCTTATTATAGTCTTTGAAATTATATTAAATAATCACATAATTAAGCATCTTGAGAATAATAAATTAATCAGTGATAGGCAATATGGTTTTAGACGATGTCGATCAACTGCAGACATGCTTTGCCTTCTTACGCATCAAATCAACCAAGCTACAGACCAACATGGTGAAACACATACAATAGCACTGGATATATCAAAGGCATTTGATAGAGTCTGGCATCAATCCTTATTGTCGAAGATGTCACACTATGGCCTTGCATCATTAGTTCCACTAATTTCTTCTTATCTTCATAACAGAAAATACGTGTAATGGTAGATGGCCTTTATTCTCAATTTCACTCAATAAATGCTGGTGTTCCCCAGGGATCAGTTTTGGCCCCAATTCTGTTCCTCATTCATATCAATGATCTCATATCTACCACTCATAATCCAATACATTCCTACGCAGATGACTCAACACTCCACAGTTCCTTCACATTTACCAATTCTTTCACCCAACCCGATCTTATAAATTCAAAAATAAACACTGCAATTTCTCTGAACCAGGACCTTTCTAGAATTGATGGATGGGACAAAAGAATCTAGTTTCCTTTAATGCACAGAAAACCAAATACATTCAATTTTCTAACCGACAGAATCTCACTGACTCCCATATTTTTTAATGATGTAAATATTCCCACTTCCCTAGTATTGACATTCTCGGTGTAACATTAACTACTAACTTGAGCTGGACACATTATGTTAGAAGCATTGCTAAGAATGCCTCTAAAAAACTGGGACTCCTGTACAGAGTTCGAGAATTCTTCACTGACGAGCAGTTGGCCATGATATAAAAGTCATGTGCGTTCTCAGATGGATTACTGTTCACCTCTGTGGGGTGGAAGTGGAGTGGTTGCATTGAGGCAGTTGGACAAAATTCAAAATAAAGATATTAGATTAATCAATAACCCTGCAATCACACAGGACCTTCCTACATTATCCATACGAAGAAACGTTGCATCCCTTGCATTATTCTACAGATATTTTCACAGCAATTGTTCCGAGGAACTTGCTTCAATTGTGCCGCCTCTCCACATCTTTCCGCGTAGAACTAGGGCAGCTGAGAGCGCCCATGAATTTACACTTTCTCCTCCACAATGCAGAACTTCTGCTTATCAGAATTCATTTATCCCCAGAGCTACTACTCTTTGGAATTCACTTCCCTCGAATTGCTTTCCACAAACTTACAATCTGCAAATGTTTAAATCCAGTTGTTACAAACATTTTATGAATGGAGGATGCCTTTAGGCACATGGACCTTTTTGTTTTATCTGTGTTTTTCCTTCCTCCGTTCATTGTCTCTTTTAAAAAAAAAAAAAAAAAAAAAAAAAAAAAAAAACGGTACCGATGCAGTTTTTGCTATACGGTACTAATATGTAGTGTAGAGTGTACAGTACGGTACTGGTTCTGTACTATATTCTTGCAACTTTACACACTTAGAAAAGTAAGCCAAGTAAGCCCACATATATAAAATATATATATTTTTTTATTTTAACACTTGTAGCCCGGGAAGGTTTGAACCTTCGTGCCACCTGTATCCGGGAGGGGGTTTCGGCTATTTTGTGATGTTCCTGTACTCCTATCTCCTCACTGAAATGGCCCAACCTAGGTAAATTGTCAGATGCTGTTGTTGTTATTGTTGTTCCCTAAGCTGCCTGGCCGAACAGCCCCGAGTCCCTAAGGAAGGCCATGGCCACGGTCGGGCTTTCCCACAGAGCTCTCAAAGAGTGTAAATTGTGTTGTTGGCGTAAGTGGTTGTGTGAAATGCAGTCTTCTATGATGTGTTTAATGGTATGGGGTGCTGTGTTACAACCCGGGCAGGTGTCGACGATGGAGTCATCCAGTCTCTTCTGATAGCTCAGAAGAGCCGGATGGTGTCCGCATCTCAGCCTGGCCAGGTGGACTCTGTCCTCGCGAGGAAGGGAGGATTCAGAAGGATGCATTTCGGGAGGTCGTGCTTGCAGCTGCGTGTTGTCTATGAGTGAGTGAATGGAACGGCGAGTGATATGAGTATGGATGTGCTTCCGGAAGTTGGTTTGGGGTGGGCAGGGAGGGAGAGAAGACAGTATTTGTGTGTGATAGCGTGTGCTGGGTGTTGTTTTGATATTTCTTGGTGTCTGTGGGTGTGTAGCCATGTAGTGTAGTGGGTGGTGTTGATTCGTGGAGGCTGCTGCCAGGAATTGTGTGCCTCTCATGTCTAGATGATCTTTGACTTTGAGGACTTTGGTTTCTTGATGTAGGTGATCTGTGGGTGTCGTAGCTGTGCATCCTGTGATGATTTTCAGGGCTTTATTTTGAATGGTCTGTAAGGTCTTTGTCAGATGCTGTACTCATGGTTATCTTGCGAAGGTTGAAAACTAGAACATTCTTCACCAAGTGGTTCTTGTTTGATGGTGAAAATAAAAAGATAGTTTGGGTGCATATTCGGGAGGTTTTGGGGGTTTTCGGCAATTTTGTGCTGTTCATGTACAGTTTCATATCTCAACAATGGATTGGCCTAACCTAGGTAGGCCTACAGTATATAATCATATATATATTACAAATATCAGGCCAGTCGTAGTGCCGTGTACGCGCACGGGGTGCGTCCCTGCGGCTGGTTCTGGTGGGGCGTACCGAGGCCACTGGATCCTACCCCCTTGTAATCACTTGGGGGGTGGTGCTGGGAATGGTCCCGGGGTAGACTGGAGCCGGAGTTCCGGGGGGGGTGATGCCCATCTGCCAGCCAAACCTACCTAACTATGACTAAAATCAAAGAAAATAAACATAAGTCCGATGAAACAAAACTGCACAGGACAATGACAAATGCCCCCCACAAACTCAGACTTGCTAGTGTGAATGTTGGTAGTTTGAATCTGCGTGCGAATGAAGTGGCTGAGATGTGTGAGAGGAGGCGAGTGGACGTCTGCTGTACCCAGGAAACACTCTGGAAGAGGCATGGGGTACAGTGGATTGTCGGAAGGAGGAAAATATATAGGATATACTGGATGGGTGTGGAGACTGATAAAGCGAAAGGAGGAGTGGGTGTTCTGGTGGCTGAAGAGCTGGCGGAAAGTGTGCTTCAGATTACGAGAGTTAGTGAAAGGCTGATTGTTTTGAAGTTGAAAGTTGGTGAAAGAATTCTGAATGTGATATCTGCATATGCCCCACAGGCTGGTTTACAGAAAGAGATAAAAGAGGACTTCTGGAATGACACCGTCAGTGTCATTTCAGGCCTCTCGGAGAACGAAATAACTATCGTGGGGGGGGGACCTCAATGGTCACGTGGGAGCATCTGCAGATGGATACGAGGGGGTACATGGAGGAATTGGTTACGGAAGGAGAAATCTAGAAGGCGAATATATATTGGAGTCCTGCGTTGCACTCAACATGGTTGTGTGTAACACAAAGTTCAAGAAAAGACAGAGCCACCTTATCACATATAACTGGGGTCTCCAGTAGCCAGATAGATTACTTCTTGGTTAACAGGAAAGACTGGAAACTAGTTCGAGATGTAAAGGTCATCCCGAGCGAAGAATGTATCCCCCAGCATAAGCTACTTGTGTGCGACATGAGCTTATACAGAGATCCTAAGCGCAAGAAGGTTTACATACCCAAAAGGAAAGTGTGGCTGCTGAAGGACAAGGAAGTTAGGGATAGGTTTCATAATGAACTGGAGGAAATTAATAGAAATAAGGAAGCTAGGCCTAACGATGTAAATAGCCAATGGAACTTTCTTAAGCATAGCCTTATCGCTGCCACTGACAAAGTCTGTGGGAAAACAAAGGGTCACCCCAGGAATAAGACCTCTTGGTGGTGGAACGATGAGGTAGAACATGCTGTGAAAGAGAAAAGGAGATGCTTCAAAGCATGGAAGAAAGGAGGCAGCAGGGAGGAATACCAGGCAGCTAAACGAACTGCCAAAAGAGTTATTTACAATGCTAAAAATCGCATTAAGGACCTGGTCCTCGAACAAGTGTGTAACACTGACAATCCCAATGGGATCTTCAACCTAGCTAGGCGAGTTAAAAATGACAGTAGGGATATTATAGGTGAACAGTGTGTTAGAGATGATAATGGGAAGATTGTGTATGCAGAAAATGAAATCAGAGAAGCATGGAAGGTACACTATGAACGATTGCTAAATGTAGAGTTTGAATGGGATAAGGAACAGCTTAGTATCGAAAAACCAATATCTGGGCCCCCTCCTTTGATAGCACCAGCTGTAGTGAGCGACGCAATCAATAAAATGAAGGACGGTAAAGCTCCAGGTTGCTCCGACATTGTCGCTGAGATGATAAAAGCCTCAGGGGAGATTGGTGTAAACTTAGTCACTGGGTTGATAAACACCATTATTAAAGATGAGAAAATCCCAGAGGATTGGCTCAAAAGTGTAATAGTAAATATATACAAAGGAAAAGGGGATGCGCTAGATAGAGGAAATTATAGGGGCCTGAAAATGCTTGACCAAATCATGAAGGTCTGTGAGAGAGTCCTTGAGGGTTTGATCAGGCAAAGCATCTCTATTGATGATATGCAGTTTGGTTTTATGCCAGGACGTGGTACAACCGATGCTATCTTCATAGTCAGGCAGATACAGGAAAGATACTTACTAAAAGGCAGGGATCTTTACTTTGTGTTTGTGGACCTGGAGAAGGCCTTTGATAGGGTACCTAGAGATGTTGTACAGTGGGCTATGAGGAAACTTGGTGTGGAAGAGTGGCTGGTGCGTGTGATAATGAAGATGTATGAGGATTCGCGAAGTTCGGTGAGGGTGAAGGGTGTACTGAGTGATGAGTTCGCAGTCCGTGTTGGAGTCCATCAGGGTTCAGTGTTAAGCCCCCTCCTCTTTATTATGGTCTTGGAGGCGCTGTCTAGAATTTTTAGAGGCGGACTCCCGTTGGAACTGTTTTATGCAGACGATTTAGTCCTAATAGCTGACAGTATGCAGGATGCTGAGGCCAAATTCAGAGAGTGGAGAGAGGGCATGGCGAGCAAGGGTTTAAGAGTCAATATTAACAAAACCAAGGTTATGCATTGTAGTTTGAGACGAGGCAATGTGGAAAAGAGCGGTGCATACCCATGTGCAGTGTGTGGAAAGGGAGTGGGCGTTAACTCAATTCAATGTAGCATCTGTCGATGTTGGGTACACCATGGGAGTAAGTGCTGTAGTAGAATAAAGGGGCCCCTGCCGAAGGATAAGTCAGAAATAGAGAAATTTGAGTGCATAGTGTGCAAAGGCGAGCTTGTGTTAAGTGATGATCCTGTGGCTGTGAATTTTGGAAATGAGTCTTTGGAGCTGGTAAACAAGTTTTGTTACCTAGGAGATACCATCCCTGCCGGTGGTGGGGCTGAGGCTGCCACTGTTGCTAGAATTAGGTGTGGCTGGGGGAAGTTCAGAGAATTGATGCCAATCCTGGCCATGAAAAGAATGCCTCTCCCCCTGAAGGGAAAGGTGTATGCCTCATGCGTTAGAAGTGCAATGACGTATGCCTCAGAAACATGGGCCGTTAAAGTAGAGGATGTCAACAGAATGGAGCGTAATGAGATGAGAATGGTGAGATGGATGTGTGGGGCCAGGCTACAGGATAGAATAACAAATGTTGAGCTGAGGAGACGTTTAGGTATAAAGAGTATTAGCGAGGTGATGCGTACAAGTAGACTGGGATGGTATGGACATGTGGAGAGAATGGATGAACAAAATTGGGTGAAAAAATGCAGGTCTGTGATTGTGGAGGGAGCTGCACCAAGGGGTGGACCGAGGAAGACCTGGGATCGGACTATACGCGCCGATCTCAAATCCAAGAACTTGACAAGTGAAGCAGCCCTTAACAGGGTTGCCTGGAATGCCGCCATTAGGACAAGAGACTGAAACTGCACTTATGTGTGGAACACTCAGTCTTAAAATTTTATGTATGTATCAGAATGCAGCACTCACTGTTATCTTAAGAATGTTGAAGAGTAGAGCATTCTACACCAAGTACCGGTACATGTAGTTCTTGTTTGATGGTGAAAATGCTAAGATAAAAGGCCTGCATGTCACATACTGTACATGTATGATTTTGTTCAAACGTTCAGCCGGCATACAACTTGAGCTTGTAAACACTCGTGCAACTATTGATTATGGATTAATAATGCCGTACACTATTTTGATTATGTGGATTATTGATTTATTTCACCTCGTGGCTATTTTGATGTCACTTGCTTGTTCGTCAAGGGGAATCAACGCAATACGAGCTAAGCTCATTATTATCGCGCCTCCTTAACTGGGAATGTATTGCGTGAAATGCATGTTAAGTGTTTATGTATCGTTGGAATGGCTGCGGATGTGTGTGTAGTCTGTATTTTAGCCAATTGGCGACATCTGGAAACGAAGGTTTGGGGTTAATCTGTACGGTACCATTCTCACTACGGTACCAGTCTCACCCGAAGGCTTAGGTTGACCAGTACGATACCCATCTCACCTTGTAACCGATCACCAACCCCAGATGGGACGTCACAACTTCGTCCACTTATACCAGGTTCCTATTTATACTGCTAGGTGAACAGAGGCTACACCGTTAGGAGACTTGCCCAAATGTCTCTTCCCCGCCCGGGTCTCGAACCCGGGACCTTCTGGTTGTGAGCCAGACGCGCTATCAGTTACGCCACTGAACATTTGCTTGTGTGCATTGATTTTGATGGCTGAAATTTATTGATTTGGTAACTTGGTTTTAGGGTGAATTCAAACCCATAGATTTTAAAAGTGCTCCCGAGCCCCACGGCTCGATGTCAGAGTCGGAGCGTACTATTGAAAGTACAGTACACCCGGGCTGTGAGTGTTAAAAGAGGCAACATTTTCTGCTCATCTCGAGCCCTCTGAGGAGGGCTTCATATAAGTTGCAATTATTGTCTTTACAATTAATTTTTTTTTTCAACATGTGGATTTAGTTTTTCAGTCTTGTATTGACAGCACTGTGAAAGTTTCGCTAGAAATAGACTTACCTTTTGATTTACCTTTTCTCTTTGGTGTTACCGGTACTGTATCTTTGATTGACCCTTCCCTCTGATATAGCCTACTGTACCTTCCTTTTTCATTAACTTTGCCTTTTTGTGCGCAGAAATCAAACCGGCAAAGTGCAAACGTGGTATCCAGTTCGAGGGTGTGACAGTGTTCTACTTCCCCCGGTCACAAGGGTTCACCTGTGTGCCGTCCCAAGGGGGTTCCTCGCTGGGTATGTCTCGCCGCCACTCACACATCCGGCAGTTCTCCTTGGCCGAGCACGCTGTGGAGCAGCGTCGGGCACACCGCGAGTACCTCTTGAGACTCAGACAACAACGCTCAGCCAGGGTGGGAAGCTTAGTGTTTTGTGTCTATGAATTAGGTGGGGATACCCATCATAGAGCTTGTATTGAGAAGTAAATATAGAATGCTCAAATTTAACATTTGTTTTTATTTTTTTATTAATATCATATCTAAGTATAATATTCATTGCTGCTATAATTTATTTCATCATATACTGTAAGTACCCCTCCTCCCCCACACCCTTATTGTGACTTACTGTTGGCTTGTGACTAATTAGATGAACTGTATTTCCAGGAGCATGGTGAAAGCAGCAGCCGGGGGAGCAGCTCGGAGGACAGTGAGGAGAACAGTGAAGAGGCCAGTGATCTCTCAGACTCAGAGCTGGATGCTGACTCCTACTACTTCCTACAGGTGTGGTAATACTGGTTCTATCTGTGGCAATCTTTCCTTAATTTTTATTTTTATTTTTTTTCTATGTGAATGAGGGAGACAAAAGGCATAACTGCCTGCAACGAGTGCTTCCCCCAGATTTCAAAGAGTGACAGGGCCGAAATCAAGGGACGTTCGAGCTAAAATGCTTGGACACACTGAGTTTGAAGCAATTTAAGTCATAGGAAGAGAGAAAGACTGATTCTGGGAGAGAGTTCCAGAGCTCAGCAGTTGAATAGAAGAAAGTCTGAGAATAGCGTTTCACTTTTGGGTTGGAGAGTTGCACAGAGTAGGGGTGGGATTGTGTTGCAAGGCGGGTACTATGTACCCTATGTAGAGGAGGTGGTATACACTGGGAAAGCTCCGAGGAACACTGATTATTGTAGTAGCGATAGAATAGTGGGAGAGATGCAACATTGCGGCGAAGAGAGAGAGATTGCAGAGAGTTGGTGAGTGGACGGGAGTTAATGTTACGAAAGGCTTTCCTTTCTACTTTATCTAGGAGTGCGGTGTGAGAGGATCCTCCCCACACATGTGAACAATACTCAATACAAGGACGCACTGTTCCCCTGTACAGAGCAAGTAGCTGCGCAGGGGTAAAGAACCCCTTGAGGCGGTTGAGTACACCCAGCTTCTGGGAGGCTGCCTTAGTGAGACTGGTAATATGGTCTTTCCAAGTGAGAGCAGAAGAAAAAGAGACACCGAGAACATTGAGGGAAGATGAAGGGTTGATTTTTGTATTGTTGAAGAATAAGGGATAGTCCTCTGGAGATTCCTGACGGGTAGTAAGATGGATAAATTGAGTTATGGAAGCATTAAATGTAACAAGGTTTACTCTACCCAATTGGAAATAGTAGCTAGATCAGAAGATAAGCATTTTATGGCTTCATTACGTTTACTTTTGAGGGACTGCTGGCTGGGGCGTTCTGGAATACTAATTGAGTGGTGTAAAGTAGAGTCGTCTGCATATGAATGGATGGGACTAGATGTACAGTTGAGAAGATCAATTATGAAAATTAGAAAGAGAATAGGAGATAGGACAGAACCCTGAGGAACACCGGAGTTGATAGGATGAGGAATTGAGCGATGTCCGTCCACAACCGCAGCCATGGAACGGCCGGTAAGGAAATTGGAGACAAAGGCACAGATGGAGGGACAGAAAGCGAAGGAGGGCAATTTGGAAATTAAATATTTGTGCCCGACTCTATCGAAGGCCTTCAATATGTCTAGTGCAACAGAAAAAGTCTCACCGAAGTCCCGAAAGTTGGATGACCAAGAGTTAGTAAGATATGAAAGAAGATCACCAGTAGAGCGACCCTTAACCCTCCTGGGCCCGGTTGTCATTTTAAAATGACACCACGAATTAAGGGCCAGTGCCCGGGTGTCATTTTAAAATCTGTAAGCTTGAAAGCCTATTCAGCTTGGTCTGAACACCGTGCGTCCGACGCATGTAAACAAAGCCGATCGTTACGTCACCGCACCTCCGAAAACAAGAAAGAGAAGACTCGTTTGTTATTGTATGTCTGTATGTCGTTGTTTCAGTAGTGAAAAGATCGTCATATTGCTAACATCGCCTGCAAGTGCTCTCCACTGAAATCGTTATCACAACTGAACCAGTTGACATAGAGAGCTCTACTCAACGCCAGTCTACAGATTGGAAACCGCACTACATTTATAGATGCGTGGGAAATTTCTAGCAGTTAAACTAAACAAAAATACGGTAGCCTAGGCCTAGACGTTTTTCGGCCAGATCGCCCGGGTAGCCCACACTGTCATTTTGAGAGCCTGCCCGGGCCAAGAGGGTTAAGGAAGCCATACTGGTGATCTGAGATCCACGCTACCTAGTCCTACCTACCTACACGTGCATTGTTTTACATCAGTCACCATGCCTAAACGACCTGCAACTAGCCCTGGAAAACAAGTAGCCAAGGCCTCCAGGAAGAGCCTTACCCTCGAAATGAAGTTGGATGTAATAAGAAGACATGAGCGTGGTGAAAAGACTAATAGTATCGCTCGCCAACATGGCTTGGCCCCCTCGACTGTGTCTACGATCTTCAAATCGTCGGATGCTATCAAGAAGGCTGCAGAAACTGTGTCGACTGTGCAAACTACAAGGACCACTCGAACCCGTGACCCAGCAATGGATAAGATGGAGACGCTTCTGGAAATGTGGATAAGTGATCAGGTACGTCGTCGTATGCCCATCTCCACAGCCCTAGTCACTGCCAAAGCCCTATCTCTTTGGTTTGATATCCAGGCTAAATTGAGTGAGGATGAGCGATTCAAGACTCCATTTGGTGCCAGCAAGGGGTGGTTTGATAGGTTTAGGAAGAGGGCTGGCTTACATAATATCAAAACAACAGGGGAAGCTGCTAGTGCCGATCGCCCAGCCGCGGATGCTTTTAAGCCTATCCTGAAAGACCGCATCAAAGAGGGCAAGTACTCCAGCAAACAAGTGATAAATTTTGATGAAACAGGTCTTTACTGGAAAAAATGTCATCAAAAACCTTCATAGCACGTGAGGAGAAAAGAGCCCCTGGATTTAAGGCCGCCAAGGATAGGTTGACACTTAATCTAGGGGGCAATGCAAATGGGGACCTAAAACTGAAACCTCTGCTAATTTATCAATCAGAGAACCCTAGGGCAATGAAGGGTTTTGCAAAGGCACAGCTACCTGTAGTGTGGAGGTCTAACAAAAAAGCGTGGCTTACTTCCGTCCTCTGCCAAGACTATGTGTGTGGCTATATCTCTCCTGCATTGAAAGCTTATGCAGAAGAAAATAATATTGTAAACCGCTTCCTACTCGTCCTCGACAACGCCCCAAGCCACCCTCATATCATGTCTGATTGGTGTGACAATATTGAAGTGCTCTTTTTGCCACCAAACACCACATCGTTAATACAGCCTATGGACCAGACCGTCATTGCAACCTTCAAAGCCTACTATCAACGTCGCACGATGGCACAGATTGTCCAGGTCCTTAACAACAACCCCGAGCTGACCATCAAGGAGTATTGGCGCGGTTACCAAATCAAAAAGGGCGTTGACAACATTGAAGCATCCTGGAATGAGATCCAAGCCAAAACAATGAACGGGGCTTGGAGTAAACTGTGGCCTGAGTGTCTGAATGATTTAAAAGGATTTGGACCTGCCCCCACTGTCAAGGATCTCCGCAAAGATATTGTTCGCCTATCCCACCGTGTTGGCTTCACCGACGTAGATGAAGACGACGTTCAACAGTTGCTAGACAGCCACAGTGAACCCCTAAGTAATGAAGAGCTTGAAGAAATGTTGCAGCAGCGTCGTCAAAATCCAGCCGAGGATAATGATTCAGTCTGAGAACGTGAGCTGACCATAAAAAACTTGCAAGAATTTCTGTCAGGTTTCGCTAGAGACATAGACATCATGAGAGACATCGACCCGAACCCAGCTAGAAGTGGCACTGCAGCGCATCACATAGAGAAGGCACTTGCAGTCTACCACGAAATTCTCAACCAGAAGCGGGACAAAGCTAAGCAGAGCACTGTGACATCCTACTTCAGGCCAAGCACCCCTTCTACTCCATCATCAAGTCTTTCACCGCCACCAGAGCCGTCACATGATAGCATCCCTTCTACGCCTGGCACCTTCACACCAGTGGCATCCACCTCTGGCACCAGCCGCGCCACCACCACCGCCGCGGCCTCCCAGGCCTCCCCAGACAACCCCGACTCCCCTCTACCAGAACTCCAAGGTTTCTCAGACTCAAAAATGTAAAACTATTCATGTAAGAAATGTAAGAAATAAAAGTTTAAGAGCATAATTATTTTTTATTAGTCTTGTAGTATCGTAGATGTAGTACCGTAGAATTAGGTTAAGTCACCAAAGTACAATACAGTACCGTACTGTATTGAAAAATAAAACATGATTTGCGCATGGTGTTTTACTGTATTATCACCCTGCATGTTAAATTGTAGATGTAAGGTGTATTATAAGGTTAAGAAGTCATAGTAAACACAAACATTGATTCAAACTGAGTAAATATAAATGAAAGGGGGCGAAAATGAGAGTCCGTGCACCAAACCTAATTAATCCCATATAACTAATAGTTCACGCAACAAAAATTTACACTACGAACGTTTTTTTCGGTACATAACCCATTCGTTGTGCAAGGGTTTACTGTACAAGAGATGAGAGCAATTGGACGATAGTTGGAGGGTTGAGAACGGTCACCCTTCTTTGGGACAGGTTGAATGAGAGCAAACTTCCAGCAAGAAGGAAAGACGTTAGAGGAGAGACAGAGACGAAAGAGTTTGCCTAGGTCAGCACGGAAGTACAGTTTTTAAGTACAACAGGAGGAACACTGTCCGGACCGTACGCCTTCTTAGTGTTAAGCCCAGAGAGGGTAGAAAGTACATCTTTAGAAGAGATTAGGATATTAGGCATAAGTAGGAGAGAGGGGGGTGGAGAGGGAGGAATACCACCGGAATCATCCAAGGTAGAGTTTCTGGCAAAAGTTTGAGCAAAGCGTTAAGCTTTGTCAGAGGAAGAAGTGATGGTTGTGCCATCAGAGTGGAAAAGGGGAGGGAAAGACGAGGAAGAAAAGTTGTTGGAGAGGTTTTTGGCTAGATGCCAGAAATCTTGAGAAGAGCTGAGTTGGATAGTTCAGTGCATTTGTTATTGATGAAAGAGTGCTTGGCAAGTCGAAGAACAGATTTGGCTTGATTCCGGGCAGAAACATAGGAAGAATTAGATTCTTGAGTTTTAAGGCGTCGGTACCGTTTGAATGGTTCCTCCTTGTTGTGGACAGCAGTAGAACAAGCGTGAGTAAACCAAGATTTTTTTGCATTAGACTGAGAGAAAGAAAATAGAATGTACGCTTCCATGCCCGAGAGGATTACCTCGGTAGTGCGTTCAGCACTCTCCGAGTACTGTACTCCGAGTACCGAGTCTCTTCAGTACACCCTATGTGGTGGATTGTGTTCTTTTATTTCATAAATTTTATTTTAGCTTTTATTTCATAAATTTTATTTTAGTAAGCGTTGTTTCCACATAGCAATTTTGATAAGTTATTTTGCCTTTATATTGTGTTTGTCCAAGTTTTGGTTTGTTTAGTTTGCAAGTTTTACATTTTAATTGTTAATTTGTCTCCCAGGACTGGTCAAATTTTGGGTTATGCTAGGTTTGGTTGAGTTGATTGCCTTTATCATTTTCACCAGCTGACTAATAGAGTTATAGTTGTTGTTGTTGTCGTTGTCGTTGTCGTTCCCCAAGCTGCCTGGCCGAACAGCCCCAAGGCCCCGAGCAAGGCCAAGGCCATAACCGAGCGCCCCCACAGTACCCTCCCTGCCGACCACAATAAAGCCTGGGTGACCGAAGTCACTCCATGGCGGGGAGCTGAGGAGGGTGCAGAAATGCCCGGGAAACCAAAGCCCCACCCAGGGTCCTGTGCCCCTCTACAGAAGAAGAAAATTACTCACACAAAGACGCACACATCAAAATCTACAGGATAGGCAAAAGGTCGAAATAGATAGAGAAATTGTGGAAATTGAACAAAGGCTAAGAATATCATATGAACTACAACATATGGAAGAGGAGAGGAAAGCTATTGCAGGTATAAAGGAAAATTCCAAATACTGTACTTCTTTTCATACGCCAAACAAAAGGCTAAAACAACATCAAACATCGGCCCACTGAGCAAAGGGGACGGCTCTTTCACAGGGGACAAAAAGGAAATGAGCGAACTCTTAAGCAGGCAGTATGAAATGGCATTCAGTGAGCCTGATGAAACAAAAGTCATCAGAGACCAAAATATATTTTTCATGGAAACCTCCCCCACGGAAACCCCTCAGATGCTGGATATTGATTTCGGTCCAAAAGACATAGAAGAGGCCATTTCCAACATGCCATCCCACTCGGCACCAGGCCCGGACTCATGGAATTCGATCCTAATGAAAAAATGTAAGGAAAACCTCTCAAAACCCCTGGCTATAATGTGGAGAAGGAGTCTAGACACTGGTGACATACCAGATAGCTTGAAAAACACAATAATTGCCCCACTGCATAAAGGAGGGAGTAAAGCACTACCAAAAAACTACCGCCCGGTAGCTCTAACCTCTCACATCATTAAAGTTTTCGAGCGAGTCCTGCGAAGCAAAATTTCAACATTCATGGAGACAAATGAACTACACAACACCGGTCAACATGGGTTCAGAGCGGGAAGATCATGTCTCTCACAACTTTTGGAACACTATGACAAAATTCTTAAAGCGCTAGAAGAAAAGAAAAACGTGGATGTCATTTACACCGATTTTGCTAAGGCATTTGATAAATGTGACCATGGTATAATAGCCCACAAACTGAAAGCAAAAGGTATAACTGGGAAAATCGGACGGTGGATATACAATTTCCTCGTAAACCGAAAACAATCGGTAGCAGTAAACCAAGTCACTTCTGAGCCTTCGGATGTCAAAAGCTCAGTGCCCCAAGGAACAGTGCTAGCGCCCCTTCTGTTCCTCATACTAATTTGCGACATAGATACCAACACCAGACACAGTACGGTGTCGTCTTTTGCTGATGACACAAAATTAAGCAAGATAGTAAACACACAAGAGGACACGGGCCGACTGCAGGAAGACATGAATGTAGTGTTCCAGTGGACCAGGGAAAACAACATGCAATTCAATGAGGAAAAATTCCAATTAATACGGTACGGAGATAATAATGGTGTTAAAGAAATTACAAATTACTTAACAGAATCTAACCACATAATAGAACGGAAAGACAGTGTGAAAGACCTTGGGGTATTAATGTCTGAAAATATGGGTTTCAAAGTACATAACCAGGTCAAAGTGGCGGCTGCGAAACGTCTAACGGGTTGGATTCTGCGTACTTTTAAAACACGCGGTGAATTGCCTATGATAACGCTCTTCAAATCTCTAGTGCTACCGCGGCTTGAATACTGTAGCGTATTAACATCCCCATACAAAGCAGGTGAAATAAATGACGTAGAGAGTGTACAAAGAAATTTCACTTCGCATATAAGTTCGATAAAACATCTACACTATTGGGAGCGTTTAAGAGCACTGAATCTGTACTCACTGGAACGTAGAAGAGAACGTTACCTAATAATATACACGTGGAAAATCGCAGAGGGTTTAGTACCAAACCTACATACTCCGATAGTCATGAAATTCAGTGATAGGAGAGGCTGGGAATGCGAAATCCCCCGGATGAATAACAGGGGTGCTATGGGCTCTCTGCGAGAGGGCTGGTTATCACACAGAGGCTCACGTCTCTTCAACAAACTCCCACGGCGAGTAAGAGACATGAGGGACATCTCGTTAGACAACTTCAAGAGAGCCCTAGATGTCGAACTGCAAAAAGTGCCAGACGAGCCCATCCTCGCAAGGGAGCGAGCTGTCGCTTCAAACAGTCTACTGCACCAAATCACCACCCATAACGAGGGGCGTCGCGCTCCTTGGTGCCGCTAGAAGAGCGGCGAACACATCAAAAGGTATCAAAAGGTAAGGTAAGGTAATTATGAAGAGAAAGTTGAGGGGCAAAGGAAAAATGTGACGCTTTGGCTTCCAATCCTGGTAGATTGGGAGGTCAATCCACGGAAGAGCCGCCGTCACTTGAGATTTAGATAATATGTAAGTAAAAGGAACAGTCAGAGTAAGCTATGGGTATGGCAGAGATCACTCAGTTCTCACTCTGATAGACCAGCCAGAGTTATAGTTGTTGTCGTTCCCTAAGCTGCCTGGCCGAATAGCCCCGAGTCCCTAAGGAAAGCCATGGCCACGATCGGGCTTTCCCACAGGGCTCTCAAGGAGTGTAGATGATGTTATTGGCATAAGTGATTGTGTAGAATGCAGTCTAATAGAGTTGTAGTAATTGCCTTACATAAACTGATTCAAAATATATGAGTAAACTTCCAGAAGAGTATCATCCACTTGAATGCTAAACTTGGTGAGGCATCTCCAACTTCTGAATATTGCTCACACCTCATTGAACAGATCAACACTGTCAGCTGAAATACATTGAATGGTTTCCGGACAACTGACCCAGTAGATCTCGACCGGTACTGTTAGGTTACCGTAGTTTAGGTTTGGTTATAACTTCAATTGGCACTGGTTTAGTTGTCCAGGAACCATATTGAACACGGACATCTTTCATCTTCATGTCCATGTGTGAGGCCTCCTGTGTCTAAACCTCAAATGCTGCTTTTATCAAAATGTTAGTACAGTACAGGGGACTGGATATTTAGGAATTGTTCTTGTATCTTGTAGGCGTTGCACATAATTCTATCAAAAAATGCCCCAAAGGGCAACTTGACAGAGACTCTGACAGTCATGTTCCTGTTTCTGAAATTATGATATGGATACTACACACAACCCAGTAGGTCTGTAGATCACAGGGATGGACACAGAAGGTGAATGGCTGCCTGGAATGCTCTCCCTCCTAAAATAATTGGAAGGCTAGGGAATCAGTATTCCAAGAACTCGAAAGCAAACCACAAAAAGCTGGTGGTGTAAATACAATCATGGACAGTAAAGGATGAGATGCTGAAGGGTTTCCGGCTGGGAACAACACCGTCAAGCAGGATCAGCAACTAGGCGATGGAAATGAGCGGATAGAGCGGTGTGACCCACTCTAATACACAGCAGTGCGACATACAGCTTACGATTAGGAATTGTTGAAGTGAGTCGTACTAGTCTCCAATTAGCATGCTCTCAGAATAAGCACACAACCACAACCATTCCAAAAGAACAGTAACATACCACAAGCATTCCTCACCACATGCACAGCCACACCAAGCCACTGGTGTATCGCCCACCCTACTTATCACGTAGTGGGCGAAAGGGGATGGTCATAAAGTAACCGAGAACCATACCATTTTTGCACGGACTATTCAAGGGGTATCATTGGATGAGTATTCAGGGACTTTTGCAGGGAACTGTACATAAGCTGTCATCATCCCCTCAGGTCTCCTCTGCTTCTGCAGTGGCCCAATAAAGGCTGCTTATGATATTGAATTAGTTTCTTATTACCTGTATATTCATTTTTATGGATAACATCACCACAAAATTGCAACCATTACAACAGGAGACTAAAACCGCAGCCCTTGTGAACCATTCGTCTTTTTATATTATGTATGTACTGTATGTATCTATGTATAAAGCTAATATAGTACTGTATATGGTTAACATCACTATGCATAAATAGGTAAGAGGTGAGCTTTTCATTACATATATTATAATAAAGTCTCCCATGTCTAATACTGTGCTTCCACTACTCCACTTACAGCCACTACCCATCCGTCAGCGAAGGGCACTTCTACGGCAGGCGGGCATCTGTCACATTGAGGGTCTAGAGAAGGAGGAGTGTAAGGACATCAGGATATCCCGGGAGATGTGTGGGTGTCAGTGTAAGGTCTACTGTGATCCTGATACCTGTCAGTGTGCTCAGGCTGGGATCAAGTGTCAGGTAAGGTTATTTGGGGGTTAGTTCTCTTTCGTTATTATTATTATATTTTGTTTATTTTCTTATTTATTTATTTTTTTGTTTACTTCTATTCACATACAATAATTTTAGCTCTGCCTAAAGTAATAAGCACAATTGGTACTTAAGACAGTTCTCTATCTATCTATCTATTGAGACAGTTACTCTCACATAACTACTGTGTTGCAGTTGGTGATTTTCTTTTCTGATTCTAACACCAAGATTGCTGCCTGCAGGTGTACAAAAGCTATTTGTTTGCACAGTGGATTGAAGCCTCATATAACCTTGTTAGGTCAGTATTCCTCTATAACCTAAGCCCAACAGCAGCCAAATCCATGCAATAGCTTCGAACCTGGGCCTTTAAATTGCTATTATTACCATCGCGTGTTGTAATTAACCCAACTTCTATCTATCTATCTATTGCCGGACGCCTTACTCCGCTTAATGAGGGTGGCCATACACAGAAGGCCCCCAAGCAGACCTATTCCCTGTAAGAGGGACAACCCGAGCCAGTTTACTGAAGGACTTGCAGGATTGACCACTCAATTTAGGATCCGTCCGACTCCGAGGCCCTCTATGCATCTTGTTAGCACTATTTTTCTACACTGGTATTCGGCTAGTCCATCCACTAACCTGCCTTACACTTAGATAAGCAGTACGGATTTGTATCAGGTTTACTCCCCTAGATAGGTTGCCAACCAAAGCTGACGAGTCCCATCCACCCTGATTTTTATAAGCTCTCCCCTAGATGGGTTGCTGACCAAGGCTAACGAGTCTCATCCACCCCAAAAAGAACTGGTTGATACTAAATAAACACCGAATTTGAAATCTCAAAATTTATTGAATACTAAATAACCCGACTTACCCTACCAAATTATGATTTGTTTTTAAGTATCAATAGCGTTAGCATTATTTCTAAGGCCATTCATTTGAGGTCACGCCCTTGGGGATCAAGGCATCTGGCAATAATAAGAATTTAGGAGAGGCAGATAAAGGTGTCGTAAATATTTTTGGTATCCGGCCCCTGATTAATTTTGAAGGTAATCTTTTGCCTTGGAAATTAACTTTGTCAGGATTTCATTGTTTCGGGAATTGTATTGAATTAATACAATTCCGTAAATTAATTTTCTAGATTTTATTTTTTTAATATTCTTACAGTACAGTAGCCTACTTCAATTATATTCCACCTTTCCCTTCCTCTTGATAGTTCTAGATTCCATTCCACTAATAGTTAACCCGTTGAGCCCCATCTGAAAAGTAACTTAATGTAACATCCAGTCCCAGGCATTATTCGTACTGTATATACAGTATATATATTTTGAGCAAAATTGAGTGGCCCAGGGTTGTCTCTGTGGGCTGCCAACTTTGCCCCACATCTTAAGCTATCATGTGTACAAATTCGAGACCCCAACGAGCCTTTTGGGAGGCCTAAAATTATTTTAATATGGCCTGACGTCCAATGGACGTCGCTGGGACTGTGCGTTACAAATATAGCCGACGTCCAATGGACGTCTCTGGGGCTGGACAGGTTATTCACCATCATTCATCATTATTCCAATACTTTTATTGCTTTATTGTTATAATTGATATTTTCCCTGTAATATATTTATTAGTGGCCCCTCCATCATTGACGAACATGCCTATTACATAAGGCATCCTCTTCAAACACTAATCCGCCGTAGTTTGAATCTACCGCGCAGAGCATTTAAAAACTGAGGAGCCTTCATCATGAGCGCACGCGACCTCACTCATGGCTTCAGTCATTATGAATTGGGTTCTCACTACGAAAAAACTTCGTAAAAAATAAAAAGAAAAAGAAAATAAGAATAACTATCCAATAAGCTTTCCATCATATCGTGGATGTACTTGTGTGGATTTCTGACCAGACGCTGAATCAGGCGTCATTCCTCCTTCTTTGCTCTGCGCTCAGCCTGCCCGGACGTACCTTTCAGGCTCCGCTGGTTCCGCATTCGTTGCGTCCCTAGTGAGTTTTTTCTCATTTGTTTACTCTAGGATGTATCGAGTAAGGTTAGGATAGGCGTAGCAGGAGTGTCCTGGGCTGGTTGCCCGCAGTGCAGTGTATTTTGGGTCATATGTATGGGGCATCTATTTCGGATGTACCCTCGTGGTCCTGTTGTGGACACGTGAACTTTTCACAGTTGTGTTAGTTGGTGATGCAGGCGGCTTTCATTACGCGTTAATTATTGCTGCCTTTTATCCTTCTGATGAGGTAAGCTGTGTGTTTGCTGACGTTCCCAGCGTATTTTTCTTCACTTAGTGAAGTTTTTTCTGGGTCCGTGTCAGGCTTCCCGGGGTGGGAAGTTATCGCTTCGGTGGTGTGTTGGCGGTGGTTCCTGTTGTGATATTCCAGTGTGTGTTTATATTTCAACTATTTTCATGCCGTCTACCTAGGCCTAGCCAGCCGCTCGTAGCTTTGCCACATGTCTAGTGTTATTATTTATTTTATAAATATGCCCTACTGTGTCATGTGTATCCGGGTTTTAGTTGTGTATTGGCTAATTCCTCGGACTATATTTGTTTCCTGGTTTAGTTGTGTATTGGCTAATTCCACGGATTATTTTGTGACCTTGGTTAGTCGTGCGTGTCTCTCCTCGTGTCGTATTGTTCAGATGGTGTCTGTTCAGGGTGGGGTTTGCCTTCCGGCGGGTTTTTTCTCGGTTTCACCATGAAAAATCCTGACCGATGAGCAGTGTTGGGCCACACGTGGTTTTTAACTCTGGCTGGTTCCCCGGCGTGGGGAGGTGTCTGTGGCTCTCCAGGACTGCGTCTCTGTGGGTGCCTGGTTTCAGGCCTCCTTTAAATTCCCGGCGGGATGGCTGTACCCATCCTTACATATATATATAGATATATATAAAGAAACGACATTCTTGAGAACACTCGTTTTTTATAGGTTTTTCTACCTGGTTTACGACAACCACATGGAAAACCTAGCTGTTGTTTAGGCGTTCCTCCCCGGCGATCTTTTCAAAGAAGTGGGGTCAGGAACTTGTGGGGTTATCTTTTAGACTTCTCACCCGGCGGGTGCACCTGAGCAGGGTGGGATAAACGACTTAGGTCTCATATAGTTAACCAATCCATTTGAGTGATACTCTGTGTATCGCTGCCTTTACTCTTACGGCAATTGAAGGTTCAGTGAGGTTTAACCAAATCGATTCCCACACCCGGCGGGTGCCCCTAAGTGGAGGAACTAAGGAATTTATAAACAAATTCAATTTCGATTAACCTTAATTGGGTGATACTTTCAGTATCGCCGCCTTCTATTTTTACGACGATCGTTTGGGACAATTCGTTAAAAAATCAGATCTCGTATATTCCTGCCCTGGGCTATTCTACTAAAATATTTCAAGGGCCGGCGTCTTTATGAGGGGGGCTTTGTTACAAAATTGAATCTTGAGACAGTCACCACCTCCTACAGACTATAAGTGCCATACTGGACCATTATATCAGAGGGTATTCTTCATGTTCTTTAGCTAAGAAGATTTGTTTAGCCTCTTTACACCCAGCCGCGTAGCGAGATGTGTTAGCTGTGTCTTTGCATCCCGTTACCCGGCGGGTTATTAACACTTGTATGCGAACACGTGGGTTAACCTTATGAGCATTAATTCCTGGAAATTTTTCTTTATTTTTCCAGAGCTGAGCTCCGGCGGACCAATACAGACCCGGCGGTAGTTTCCTCACACCAGTCTCTGTCATGGCTAATGTGGCCCCAGTTTTTGCCCTGTGCATTACCCCTACTTGCGCGGGTATCCCAATTTTTGCGCATACCCTTTGCATAAGGTGTGTTAGATGTCTAGACCGTTCAAGGGGTCTCTGGGTTACACTTAATTGTTCCTTTTGCTCCCAATTAGCCAATAAAGTCCTGTGTGACAATGACAAGACCGCGGCGGTAGCGTTGAGAGAGGTCAGACAACAAATGTCGGCCTACACTACCATTGTCGCACATAAGTCACTTCAATGTGACAACGTCCCACTTTGGGATAAGTTGCTGTCAGAGCACCCTCCCCCTAAACGTACCTCTAGAGTAACGGGTTTTAAGCCGACAGAGACTAGCCAGGGTTCTGTATCGTCTGTGGATACGTTTAAACGCCCGAGAGAGCCTACTCCCCCGGCAGCCACCTCCTCGTCGCAGGCAAGATCGAGGTCAAGGTCACCCCTCAGACAGCGGTCTTCAAGTCGGGCCTCTTCCCCGGCTAGTAAGAAGTGTAAGACTGAAGCTTCCCCCAGTGGCCATGGTGGTGATTCTTCCAAACCTAGGTCTAGTTCGCGGTCACACCGTAGCCACAAATCCTCCAAAAAGGATTCCCATAAGAAGTCCTCTCGACATTCTACTAAGTCTAGTGCATCTCATCGTACCTCTACACCTGAAAATGTTTCTGTTACAGCCTCAGAGTATAGTGAAGCGCCTGTCCCTAAACAAGATTTACCTATTGATATTTTAACCCTAGAAACGGAAAGTTCAGGAAATTCAATAATTGAGAATGTTTCAGACTCTCAAGAGAGCGTAGGCCAGAGCCTCGGTGTTTGGCGGTTTGCTCAGCCAGGGTCTGACCATCCACGTCCGACTCATACGAGTCACACAGTAGCCGATGTCCACAGGGACGCGGCGACCCCATCCTCTATCCCTGATTTATCTTGGAAACAAGGTGCCCCTGCCTCGGCGGGGTCTTCTCAGGAGGATCGGGAGGAACAAGATGAAGTGTCATTAATTTCAGATAGGGAGGGACAAGGGTCAGGCTCAGGCCTGGATGCCGCCCATGATAATACTGATTCACCTGAAAGTTCTGCATCTAACCAGTTTGTTACAGCACAAGAAATTGATGGGTTACTTACTCATGCTCTATCAAAATTCTTTAATCAACAACGAGAAAACCCCACAATGGACTTGGGGGCTCCCTTGACAAGTTCTGCGGTACGGCCTCTGATAACGTCAATCGATTTATCTAAGATTCCTAACCCTCCTACTCTGTCACCGGCAGGGAGCTCTAAGCCAGCTACGGCGGCATTCACTACGTCAAATGTCAGGGTCATTACGGATGTTAATCCACCCCCTCTAGACAAAGCGCCTCTTAGAAAGGTAGCTATGCCCCTGCTTTATGGGCCAGACGAGTCATGGGTCCCTTTGAACCCCTCTAAGCCAGAGCTTGCCCAGCCTACCTTGTCAGGGGAACTCCCGGTACCACGTGAGTGGTTTATCCAGGGAAATAAGTCTAAGAAATTAAGGGCATTGGATGCCTTGGGTAATGTTTTGGACGTAAATATCAAGGCTATACCTAGTTATTATCATCAGGATTATTTTGTTTATGCATCTAAGCCTGCTTTACCCCCTGCCTCAGCTTCAAAACTTTTTTCAGACTGGTCTAAGCTGGATGGGTTTAATGATATTAAGGCTCTGTCGGCTCTTACTCCTGAACTAGATTTACAGACCGTCACAGACGAGACAGCTAATCCAGTGTTGAAGGTGGGACAGTTGGGACCAGGACCTTGGGTGGATTGGGAGGTAGAGGCTCAAAACTTTGCAACCACTTTCACTTCTAAATCTTCCCACCAGATCCCTCAGGATACACATTCATGGTTCTCCATGCCGGTAGGTTCTGCCGGCGGAGTTCCGTCAGCTTTATTTTCTTTTCTAGCTGCCCCTAAGATTAATCTTTGTGAACTAAAGGAACCATTCACTACCCTTACCCCTTCTCACCTAGACAGAGAATTTAGGCTAAGGGGAAAAGCTTTCCGCCTGTTTTCACAGTACATAGTTTCTCAACAGGTGGCTAAGTCTTTACTCAGGTCTACTCAGGCAATCGCAGACGCGGATGCTCGAAGATCAGTTGAGTTCTATCCCGGCGTCTGATTCTTCAGTCGTCGATTCAATCCTTAGGTGACATACGCACAGCCTTACTTGAGGCGGTGCGAGCACGACAGGATCTTAGGATGTCATTAGTTCGCAAGCTGCCTGATCGCATTGCTAACCAGGTGGTAATGTCCCCAGTACTTTCCTTCTTTAATGTCCCCTGATGTATGGCGAACAGTGTTTAACATGGCACAGGCCGTGAAGCACAGTCCCGCACAGGCTAAGAAACCTGCATTTAACTTCCCCAAACCTAAGCCTCCTACTAAAGCTCAGCCAGGGGGTTCTAAGCCGTTTCTTCCGCCTAAGTCCTCCCAATCCCCCCTGGGTCAGTTCAGGCATAGACAGAGAGGGTTTTCAGGACAGAGGGGACGCGGCCAGTATAAGCCGGGGCAGGGCCAGTCTTCGGCCCACACCAGCCAGCCGGCGAAGCGTCCAACACCACCAAACCCACCATAAAAAAACTAAAGTCTTTCTCACTCCCAGTGCCTATCTTAGAGCCGGAGGAACCGAGGGAAGTACAGCCGGCGAACCCTTGTCTGCTAACTGGGTCGTTCCGAACGTGTCACCAAGCATGGCCGTTAAAAACCTGGGCACGGATGGTGGCACGCAAAGGCATCACTTGGCAGTGGCTCCGGCGACCTCGCTTACGTCAGCCGACAACGGCAAATTGTGTTTCATTAGAGGTGGAGTTGCTGGTCCAGGAGATGATTGCCAAGAATGTCATCATCCCGGTCCCTCCAGATTACCCTGTATTCACGTCAAAACTGTTTTTGGTTCCCAAACGGGACAGTGTTCAGATGAGGCCGGTCGTAGACCTGTCTTATCTGAATCTTCACATTTACAACGAGTCTTTCAGAATGTTAACAGTTCATCAAATCAGGCTAACACTTCCGCCGGGAGGCTGGATGTGTTCCCTAGACCTGACAGATGCCTATTGGCACGTGTCGGTCAACAAAAGATTTCAAAGGTTTCTGGCCTTGAGGATCAGGCACCAAAATTTTGTTTTTCAGAGGATGCCGTTCGGTTTGAACCTAGCACCTCGATTATTCACGAAACTAGTCCGGCAAGCCCTGATGCCGTTGTTAAAACAGGGAATCAGAGTGTTGTGGTATCTAGACGACTGGCTGGTGGTGGCAGAGACACAACAATTATGCATAAAACATGTCAATATCATTTTAAATCATGTCAAAACTCTAGGCTTCAAGGTAAATCTGGTAAAGTCAAACCTTGTTCCCTCAAGAGTAATTCAGTGGATAGGGCTGGTCTGGGACACCGCCGCTCTCACTCTGAGTCAGAGTGTGGACAATCGCAACAGGTTTCGCAGGAAACTGTTCAGGTTTCTTCACAGTCTGACTACGACACGAAGAGTCTGGGAGTCTCTGGTCGGCTCTCTCAACTGGATTCAGCTAACTGTCAAGTTGGGCCGGTTGAAAGTAAAACGATTAATATTGGAAGGCAACAAATATTTCCCACTCTTACCGGCGGGAAAATTATGGCCCATACCAAAATTAATCCACACCTTACTAGCGGTCTGGGCGAAGAGGGAAACATTGCACTCAATCATGTCATGGACCTCTCCTCCTCCAACGGTATGGGTAGACACGGATGCGTCAGGCACCATAGGGTGGGGATTTCAGTCAAATCAGGGGCACCAGGGTCAGGGACTTTGGTCCCACTTAGAAATCTCTCACATAAATGTCAAAGAGTTACTAGTCCCCTTGTATTTCCTTCAGGCTCACGGCCCGGCGTTACGGGGCAAGTCAGTGGCCTTCAGAATGGACAATCTGAATGCAGTTCACTGTATTCAGAAACAAGGGTCAACGAGGTCAAGGAAGTTGCTACTCGTGTCGGAAGAGATTTTTGTTCTAGCCACCAGTCTAGATATTTATCTTCACGCATCTTATCTCCCAGGCGTAGCGAACGTCTGGGCAGACGCTCTGTCCCGGAGACAGAGCACGACAGTAGAATGGGAGCTCAAGCAACCCATTTTCGACCTAATGATTGCGGAGCTCTCCCATCCACAAGTGGATCTTTTTGCGTCCGAGGAGACTCACAAGCTCCCTCTATACCTCACCCGCCGGGCGATAACGCCGGCAGGGGGGCCAGACGCCCTAGTGACAGACTGGAACAGATGGAGCTCCATCTATCTGTTTCCGCCGCCAGATGCGTCACTAATGTGCCACGTAGTGAACAAACTACGAGTTTATCGAGGCTTAGTCTCGCTAATCGCGCCCCTGTGGCCGGCGCAGGTGTGGTACCAGCAATTAATAATGTGGTGCCCGGACCCGGTATCGCTCCCGGTCGGGTACTTCCACTTAGACACGATTGGCAACCTAGAGACCTCGCTGACTTTTGCATTATGGACATTCAGGAGGCCAAGTGGCTAGCACCATACGGTAGGGATGTGACCAATAAATTGCTCAATCAATATACTCAGTCTACTAAGCGACAATATCAATCTCATTGGAAAGCTTTTACTTCTTGGATTGTTAGAACGGAACAAACTGTACCCTCAGTGGCATTGGTTTTTAATTACTTGAACTATCTGTTTGAGCAGAAACGTTTATCTGTGGTTACTTTGAAGAATCACTTAACTGCGATTAGAGTGCCCTTTTTCGACCTTACAGGTCTATCCATACCGGTGGCGGAGGAAACAGGATTTATGAGAGCGTGTTTTAAACTCCGCCCACCTCCCCGTCAGCTCATGCCTACTTGGTCTCTGGACAAAGCTTTGTCTTTACTTCATTCTCGTCTGTATCAAAATACTGCAGACTTTGCTTTAATCTTAAAGAAGGCAGTTTTCCTTTTGGCTTTGGCCACCGGAAACAGAGTGTCTGAGCTGGCGGCGATGAGCAACACACCTAATTGTCTTAGGTTTGGTAGACTTAATGATTCAATTTCCATTGCACCCTCCCCGGCGTTTGTAGCCAAGAATGAGCATAGTGCACACGTGTTTTCTGAGTTCACGGTGCCGGCGTTAAAAAGGGAAAAGGTGCATCATAATTTATGTCCAGTGCAAGCTCTAACCAAATATTTGAGAATAGCTCCTCATAACCCCCAAGGTGCTTTATGGGTAGCGAGTACGGGTAACGCTTACTTAAACGGCGATTAGCCTCTCTTCTGGTAGAAGTAATTAAAGAGAGTAATCCCGGCGTTGTGGGTAGGGCCCACGATTTACGCAAGTGGGCGGCCTCTTTACGTTTCCTGAAAAACTTTTCAGTTGAAGATATTGCGTCCACACAGTTGTGGGCGTCTAATCATACGTTTCTCTCTAGATACTTGTCAGTTGCTCTAGACAAACCTTCCTTACCATGTATAGCTTTAAGGCAGAGGGTCTAGGTGGCCCTGCAGTCACTTATGTTTATTTTCACGGAAGGGGGGGGGGGGGTGCAGTCAGTTGACATAGGACACCCTAGACCCCGCCGGAGTATGAGAGCTGTGATACAATTTAAGGTTAAAATGTGATATGAAAATTTCTCTGCGAGAATTTGTGCTAGTACAAAGTTTAGTACAAAACAACGGTGTTGTTATAGTAGTTTTAGCTGCGAAAGCAATGTAACATTAGTTCAATGGAGTTCATTAGCAATTGATCTCCACATGTATTTTGGGGTTTATGATGTGCACATATAAACTTATAACTTATTATTTTTGTCACCACTCGTTGAGTGGGGTGCCTTTTGTAACTACAGATCTGTGTTCAGAATCTTCAGGGTTACCTATTTTTGTAGGGCAGGCTTCTTTGAAGCACGCACCTACCTGAACCCCCTTTTTCTTGTATATTTCCGGCCTACGCCGTATTAAATACATTTTTCAAAAGTAAGAATACTATGTGGTTGTTTTTATTATCTGCTTTTCTAGAGTTATGATATGATTACGAATGTCCCCCTCCAGTCTTAGATATCAGGCATGTTCGTCAATGATGGAGGGGCCACTAATAAATTATAGGTTTGACTCCTGTAAGGAGATAAAGAAAACCTAATATTTAGTAGTGGCCCCGTAATCATTGACGACTGGGGCCCTCCCGACCGTCCCCTTCCCATTCGTTGATGTATTAAGGATTTTGGTTTACTTGATATGTCAGTGAAGGAGGAATGACGCCTGATTCAGCGTCTGGTCAGAAATCCACACAAGTACATCCACGATATGATGGAAAGCTTATTGGATAGTTATTCTTATTTTCTTTTTGTTTTTATTTTTTACGAAGTTTTTTCGTAGTGAGAACCCAATTCATAATGACTGAAGCCATGAGTGAGGTCGCGTGCGCTCATGATGAAGGCTCCTCAGTTTTTAAATGCTCTGCGCGGTAGATTCAAACTACGGCGGATTAGTGTTTGAAGAGGATGCCTTATGTAATAGGCATGTTCGTCAATGATTACGGGGCCACTACTAAATATTAGGTTTTCTTTATCTCCTTACAGGAGTCAAACCTATAATCTACGTGTATCCCTTTAACCCATACAATCCCAGTTACATTGTTTTCATTACACTCTGGCAACTATTAGACGGTTTTATTCAGTTTAGGAAGGACGTATATCCATTAAAAGGCTACAGACTACCTCAATTAATCGCTATAGCTACCATATACCCTTCCTAAGCTTAATAAAGTTGTGAAAATGTAGCTAGAATAAAATATTATAATGTAAAACTTGCAAAATAAACAAACCAAAACAGGGATGGCACAATATAAAGGCAAAAGAACTTATCAAAATCGCTATGTGGAAATAACGCTTTTGCAAAATAAAATGTTGAAACACAATCCACCACGTAGGGTGTACATCACTACATGAACAAGTTAATCTGTAACAGACGTTTCTGGTACAGAAGGGGTTAATACTTGTTGTATTCCAAATGGCAAGACTGAGAGGTGAAGGTGTGCTTATGTTGCTCAGGCAGGACATGACTGCAGTACTTAACAAAAATAAAAACATTTGGTGTTTGGATAGCCATGATGGGCCCCCTGTGTCGGTTTCTAGCTGTCGAATCTTTAGTCAAAATGTCCTCTAATATGATTGCTTCTGTTAAGCTCAGGTTATAATTTTAATTTATTGCTTCATGAAATATTTCAACTACTGCTGACAGACTTCTGCATAAGTTTGTAGCTAGGAGGGTAAGTTGATAGATCGGTAGGTAGATTCATACATACTTAAATACATAGATCAATAGATACATACATACATAAATACAATGGCTTAGCATAATTTTCCACTGATGTGTTTCTGTATGCTTCTTTACCAGCGAGAGTCTAATCAACACCAGTCCTAAAACCATATCCTTTCTTTTCACTTGTAGTTATATATACGGTACTAAGTTTCAAGTGTTATACAGTTCTTAGTAGCCACCCCCAGCTATGGGATATGTGCCTGAGTATATACAATACTGTAGTTATATATTTGAAAGTGGTAAAATGACCCATAGAAAGCAATTTCATATCATTATTATTCTATATTATAATGTAAAACTTTCAAAATAAACAAACCAAAACTGGGACGACACAAGATAAACGCAAAGGAACTAATCTAAATCGCTATGTGGAAATAACGCTTAATAAAATAAAATTTGAAATAAAAGAACACAATCCACCACATAGGGTGTACATCACTACATGCGCAAGTTAATCTGGTTCCCAGGCAAACTAATCGCACATATAATAATGCACTATCATCATGTTCAAGGAATTAGTCAGTTTGGGAAGTACGGACATTTATTAGTTTTAAAATCAAATTGTTCCAGTCAGGATGCAAACTAATTGATGTCATGAACTGGGATAAGTGTTCATCGTCAATGTTATGTTATTGACCTAATCTTGTGAGAGGTGATAGTTGTGACTATTGACTGTTTAAAGCAATATGCAGATCATAATCTCAATCAAGCAATGTATGTTGTGTTATGCTTTTTAGGTATACAGTACTGTAATGCTTTATTTCTGCTGCAATTTAAGTTTTGTATGCCACCCCTTCAGGGATCACGGCATCTGGCAATAGATAGATAGATAGATAGATGCCTTTACCTGTATTGGTATATTTTTTAACATGTTAAATAAATCTGTATTATTTTCTAGTTGCATGATTATATTAATACAGTTTGTAATATGTGGTTAGGTTGATCGCCACAACTTCCCTTGCGGGTGTTCCCGAGAGGGCTGTGGCAACGCCTTCGGTCGAATTGAGTTCAACCCCATCCGTGTGCGCACCCACTTCATCCACACCCTGATGAGACTGGAGATAGAGAAGCGCCAGACCCAGCAACACCATCATCACCAACAACAGCAACAGCAGCAACAGGAGTGGCACCAACAGCGGGCCAAGTGGCTGGCAGCGTCATCCTCGGTACCGACCAACGGATTTACTGGCGGTGGCGGCGGCAGTGGTCTGGGCACTGGTAACCTACCCTTCTTTGACGCTACCCGGGACCCTGGGGCGTCCCTCTCCGTCGCTGATATCAACAAGTTCAACCCTTCTGTCGAGGTAAACACCAACCCCAGCCCAACCTCACCCTCCTCTCATTCTCCTTCCAAACGTAAATCTTGTATTGTACAGTAGCTTTAAAAACACCAACATCTCCATCTCCTCCCCACCTTCCTTTCAATCCCATCCCAAACGTAGATATTGTATTGTACAGTAGCTTAAGCGTACAAACAAGTTAAACAATACCCCTCCACCCTTCTCTCAGTCCCCTCTCTAACATAGCTCTTGTATTGTACAGTAACTTAAACATACCAACAACCTCATCCCCTCCCCACCCTTGTCCGATTCTCTTCCCAAACATAGCTCTTATAGTACAATAGATTAATAACACCAAGTTCAATATCACCCCTCTAATCTTCTCTCAATTCCCATTTAAACATAGCTCTTGTATTGAAGCCTTAGGAACACAATTTATTTTTTATGTGCACTATCTATATAATATATATACTGTATCTGTTATAATTTTTAATATACTGTACTGGTATACAGTAACATTGCGGTCAACCTGTTCCCCTTTCCATGTTTTTCAGCATCGTTCTTGTACAGTAGCCTAAGGAACACCAATTATTTTCTTTGTATCTACTGGGTGCTACTTAAATCAGTCACCCAAGGATAGACATCAACCCTGGGTACTGCTACCAAATTCACCATCCTCTGTGTAATATTTTTCTATCGCCGGACGCCGTGATCCCCAAAGGGGTGGCCATGAATGAATCGCCCCCATGCACCTCTGTCCCCAGTCAGTTGACGCCCCTCCTCCCATCCAGCACCGCTTTCACGCATATACTTTTTAACTCCATCCTTCTACCTCTCTCTTGGTTTACCTCTCCTTCTTTGTCCTTCCACTTCACTCTCGTATACTCTGTTAGTCATTCTCTCGCTTCCCATACGTTCCACATGGCCGAACCATCTCAACATGTTCCTTTTTACACTTTCCATCACATCTACATCCACACCACACCGCTCTCGTACTTCCTCAATCGTCTGTCTATCTCCATGTAACTCCGCACGCACTTTTCAAATAACTAATTTCCATCCCTCTCACTCGTTTTGTGTCTCTCCAACAACGTCCATGCTTCACTCCCGTACGTTAATGTCGGTATTGCCACACTATCGTGCAAGGACTTCTTTACTTCCATGCTGACCACCCTATTTCTTGTTACTACTTTCAGCATTCCTACAACCCTCTTCCCCTGTTGCACCCTCTCTCGCACTTCTTCATCCATACTCCCGTCTTTGCTCAACACACTGCCCAAATATCGAAATTAGCTGACATTCTCCATAACCTGACCATTGAGCCCTGAAGATCATTACAGGCTGCACAGCTACTGCACCCACAGATCACCTACATCAAGAAACCAAAATCCTCAAAGTCAAAGACCATCTGGACATGAGAGGCACTCAATTCCTGGCAGCAGCCTCCACGAACCAAGACCACCCACTAAACTACATGGCAACACACCCACAGACACCAAGAAATATCAAACCAACACCCAGCACACGGTATCACACACAATTATTGTCCTCTCTCCCTCCCTGCCCACCCCGAACCAACTTCCAGAAGCACATCCATACTCATATCTCTCGCCGATCCATCCACTCACTCACAGACAACACGCAGCTGCATGCACGACCTCCCGAAATCCATCCTTCCGAATCCTCCCTTCCTCGCGAGGACAGAGTCCACCTGGCCAGGCTGAGATGCGGACACCATCCAGCTCTCCTGAGCTATCAGAAGAGACAGGATGACTCCGTTGTCGACGCCTGCCCGGGCTGTAACACAGCACCCCATACCATTAAACACATCATAGAAGACTGCATTTCACACAACCACTTACGCCAACAACACAATCTACACTCAATGAGAGCTCTGTGGGAAAGCCCGATCGTGGCCATGGCCTTCCTCAGGGACTCGGGGCTGTTCGGCCAGGCAGCTTAGGGAACAACAACAACAACAACAACAACCTGACCATTCAACCTCACCTCACACTCTGTGACTGCACCCCATTCAAAGACCAGAACCTTACTCCTCCCCGCATTTACCTTCAGATTCCGTTTTTCACACACTGTTCCAAACATATTTACCAGACCCTGAAACTCACATTCACTATCGCTCATCAGAACTGTATCGTCAGCTAACAGCAGTACAGGCAACTTCCACTCATATCCTTGCCTTATCAGCGGTACACCAATATTCACTGCTCTTTCTTGTATTTCTTTTATGACTCAATTCATGTATATACTGTATATAGAACAACCATGGGGATATCACACACCCTTGCTTTAATCCAACATTCATATCAAAGAACTCACTCTGTTCATCTCCACATGTACTGACACCTTTGCACCCTCATACATGCTCTCCACTGCTCTCAGCAACTTGCCATCTACTCCGTATATTCTCAGTACTTTCCACAGACCTTCTCTATCAACTCTGTCATAGGCCTTCTCCAAGTCATTAACCTAACAAGTGCGCATGGGGGTAATTGGAAACGTCCCCCTGTGCTGACGTATTTGAGGTGTTTCCGTCACTAAATTATTCATTGTGCCATTAATACTTATCCATATGCACCTATTATGGGTTGATTATAAAGGTATTAACCTGAAACAACAATAAAACGAGTGAAAACAGCGTTTGGATGGTCAAAATTGGAGATATAGCCCGCGAGTTGTATAATGTATGGGTGAGGCAAGCTGCTTTCCCGCCAATTTCCCCCAAGGCCACTGAGACACAGTCGATCGATACTCTCTCTCTCTCTCTTGCATTCGCTTGCTATCAGTGATGACCACACCCTCCAACCGGATTTCTAATGTTAGCACGAAAATATACCTCAGAATAAGGGAATAACAGGGAAAATAGGTGATAACTGAAGGAGAGGAGGAAAGTGGGGAAGGAGGGGAGGTAGAGGACTGAGATTTTGCATGGCCCAGGGGCCAATTTTTTTTTTTTTTTTTTTTTTTTTTTTTTTAAAGTTGATTTTCTTTTTCACTCACTCTTAAGAGTCTCCCCGCAGTCCGCCGGGGGAACTCTTAAGAGTCTCCCTGCAGTTCCCGGG